>WNWU01000016.1:33736480-33751879 GCA_012654045.1 Ptyas mucosa | reverse complement strand
ATATATATATATATATATATATATATATATATATAAATATATATTATTCTGTGTACCAGAAATAAAGAAAATATTGGAATGATCCCAATATGTTATTAATTGTCTGAATTTTTAAAGAAACAAAGGTGCTTTGAAAAAATGTTTGAGAACCTATAAAATAGTTAAATTTATGTTATTTATCTCTCAGAACCTTGGCACAGTTTGAATCATGGTTTAGTTTTCCGCTAATAACAAGAGGCTACTGACTGCCTGCCTTAGCGAAACACCTCTAGGCTGTAAAATTGAAGAAATTGTATTATCTGTAAAATCAAGCAAAGAAAAAAAATTGGTGCCGCTCTTAGTTGATTATTGTTACATTGCCTTGTTTCTTTGCTTGAACAACTTTAAAAGGTCTGTTTGAACCTGTTTGAACCAAGCCTGACTGTACAGCATGAACCTTGGACATTCCTGGGTACATCTAGGCCAAAAATTTAAAATCTGTGCAGGTTTCAAACATGAGTTTATGATCTGTTTCTAGATTATTCCAAGACAAACACTGATGCATTGTTTTAGATTGGTCTGCATTTTGATCACCAATAAACATTTAACCAATACTGTAAATGATTTGAACTGCAAATCATATTATTTTTTTTATCATTGGTCCTCTAAATCCCCTGGAGGGAAGGAGTGGATGAGACTTCAACAACATTTGGAAATCCTGTGTTTGGAACAACTGAAGGAGATGAGGAGCTTGACAGATACACATGCACCTACACTCGGGGAGCGGGAGGGAGGGAGGGAGGGAGGGAGGGAGGGAGGGAGAGAGAGAGAGAGAGAGAGAGAGAGAGAGAGAGAGAGAGAGAGAGATATTATTTGTTCAATAATGCTACAGGATGCCTTGCCTGAAACATAGAGAATAAAATAAGTATGCAGAATTAGAATTAAAAATTTAAGTTGTAGAACTCTGGGCTTTTAGAACTTCAAAATGCAAAGTTGCTGTTATGATTATCTTGGGTGCTTCCCAAAAAGAAATGTCATATGCATGTAGAACGTTAGCACATCAGGGAGACCTGGAGTACATTTTTTTCATAATATGCTGTCCTACTAAGTGGACAGATATTTTCAAAATGTGGCATACAAACAAAAAGGCATTGCTTACCATTTGCCTCATGAGTAGCTAATTTAGGAATTCTGAGACCAAAATATTTTGTATTATCTTCTATAATATGTAATGGTTCTTAAAATTTTCAAGGCACATCAATACACGGTGAATGGATAGAATTAACTCACAATGTGCATGATGGGGATGTCATGACATCATCTATGCTTCCAGAAGTGCTGTGATCACAGCAACCATGCTGATTGGAAATTCTGCAAGTTGTAGTTCTGCGATAACCTGAACTTACTTGGTTTGGAAAAGTTTAAAGCATTCTCAAAAGTTATTTCTGAGTTTGTTACAATAGATTGCTTGAATCACCAACTCATTTGAAATTAAGTCAAAAGACAAAATTAATCCCAATGGAACTGAAAAAAGAATAGGGGGTGTAAATTCATGTTTTATATTAAATATTTTACACTCTTAATCTAGAACAAAATGGAAAATACTAGTTTGCCTCTAAATGGGTTTAAGCATAGGTTTTACACAATAACTTAAAGATTTTAAAAAGTTGAAATGCATTAATGGCATTTACAGCTTAGATGTCATCTTTCATAAGCATGAAATTAACATACCCACATTTTCCAGATAAAATTTTGCCCTCGTTACAATTAGCACAGAAATCTTGCAGAAAAATTCCTTATTTGTCTAAGAAATAATGTTTCTGATCGAGTTAAGAAATGGATCCATTAAAACTTATTTGAGAAAATAAAATAAATGCACATGATAAAATGAGACATCTCTTCACAAATCAATTTCACATTACAGTTTTGTATTTGACACCTCTTTCCAGAGACATCTCCAAAATCAGTAACATGTCATCTTCAAGAAATATTGTGTTCTTTAAAAAAAAATAAAAGCCCTGTATATCTGTACTATTTTTTCACAATCTGAACCTCATCAGCACTCAGCAGGCTTTCCTTTCCAAGATTGTTTATGTAAACTTCAAAAGATTTTTTAAAAATCCTTTGTTAAAGCGAGTCTTAATGTAACAATAAAACTATGCAAATTGTTTTCATTATCACTAAAGAATTTTGCATTCCTCTTCAAAATTATCTCTTACCTGTAAAGGAGCAAAGTTCAAGTTCCTTTCATGAACTTCCTTTCATGACAAGCCTATAGTCCTTCATTGAAAGTGGTAAAGTATGTATGAAGACTTTCAAAAGCCCTCCTTTTTCTCCTTTACCCACCCTAACTCTCTATGCATTCACTGTCAGTCAAAAACAAGTTGGTAAGAATCGGACTTAGAATTACCTGAATGAGGAAATCAGTGGGAGGGGAGGAATTTGAGAGGAGACTTTGTGATGTCAGCAGTATGTCTTAAGGAAACCTACTGCAAAGACCAGGAAACAATATAATTCCTTTAGAATTCAACACCCTTCTATGAGTTTAGCAAATACCTGCTTCAGAATAAACTGATGTACTTTTAGAGGATATCTGTTAATCTTTGAAGAAATTTGATCAAAGTCCTTTCAAGGATCTTATTGCCCAAATAAACAGGGGGAAATGCTTAAAACAATTCTTAATATCCCTCTTGAGAAAGACAGAATAATAATGAATAGTGAATAGCTTTTTGCTTAAAAGAAGGGTAAGTTGATTCTGAAACAAGTCATATTGAAAATTTTGGAGTAATGGTATTTTATTGTAATCCTGTAGATCAGCTGATATGGCAGTAATCTCAACTGATTACTGGAACCATTGTTTCCAGCTCATTTCTCATGTTTGGCATTTCCTTTGTTATTTACAAGACATCAAAATTAAAAAGTACAGAGGGGAAAAAGATCATATATTGGCTCACCTAATGGTTCCAGTAAATGTTACTCACTTTGGATTTTGAGAGGTTTTCCAGAATATATCAGTAAAAAGCAAAAGGGGAAGCACATATTGCTCAAAATAATCTAATTGGGAAACTGGTCAGTAATACATTTCCTTTCTCATATTAATTCTATCTTAAATTGTTTTGTTTATAAACTGTACTGATTTTCAGCCTTAAGGTTTAACAAGGAGAAAAATAAATTGAGAAAGGATATATTACAAGCATGATCAATAAGGGCCACGGTAGCGCAGTGGTTAGAGTGCAACCTTGCAGGCTACTTCTGCTGATCACCAGCTGCCAACAGTTTGGCAGATCAAATCTCACCAGGCTCAAGGTTGACTCAGCCTTCCATTCTTCCGAGGTTGGTAAAATGAGGATTGTTGGGGGCAATATGCTGACTCTGTAAAACACTTAGAGAGGGTTGTGAAGCACTATGAAGTGATATATAAGTCTAAGTGCTATTGCTATTGCTAAAATTTGGAAGGTAATCAAAATAAATAGAACTTAACAGCCTTCCTCAAATGGGTGCCCTTCTGTATGGATAAGACAATGATGTATAAGACAACAACTCCTACAACACACAGGTAGTCCTTAATTTATGACCAGAATTGGGACCAGAATTTCCATTGCTAAGTGAAGCATTTGTTAAGTCAGTCACGTCTCATTTTTTAATCTTATTTGCTGCGAGTCACATGGTTTCATCTTTCATAAGCCTCAAATGAGAAAATCCAGCTTCCCCGTTGACTTTTGCTTGTCAGAAGCCAGTTGGGAAGATCGCTAGTGGCAATCAGATGACGCCCAGGATACTGCAACCATCGTAAATACATGCCAGTTACCAAGCACCTGAATTTTGATCACAGGCATATGGGGACACTGCGACAGTCTTAAGGGTGAGGATTGGTTATAAGTCCCTTTTTTAGTACTGTTATAACTTCAAACAGTCACTAGTGACCGTAAGGCAGTGTTTCTCAATCTTGGAAGCTTGAAGATGGGTGGACTTCAACTCCCAGAATCCCCCAGCCAGCGCTGCTGGCTGGGGATTCTGGGAGTTGAAGTCCACCCATCTTCAAGCTACCAAGGTTGAGAAACACTGCCGTAAGGTGAGGATTACTTGCATGCTGGTTTCCCAACTGCTACTTAGACTGGTAAAACTGTCCTGTTTCTTTTGATTGACCAAGAATAACAGTAACTTATATAGTACCAAGGATTCAGAGAGAGATAAACTCTTTTGTAAGAAAAATCTCTGCAAAGAAAACAAATGCCAGGAAAACATCACTTCTTTCCAGGACTATATCAGCAAAGAGACATGAATAATATCATTAGTATGCATCCATAGGAACTGGCGGTCTGGAGTACTGCTGTTTTTATGGTGAAATATACTGATTGTGCCAAAGTAAGCAGCTGCCTTAAATTTATAAAGATATAAGCATATTATGACTCCCTCCCTCACTATACCACTTGCTTTGTCAGACTCAAAAATATTGATACCATTCACACATGTTCCTCATCCAGCCTCTGAACAGGCTGGATTTAGCCTTTGTAAGAGCAAGAGATAGACAATGTAAACCATTCTTTAAAATGGTACAACAAACACAAGCCAGGATTTTTCCACACTACTGTTTCAAGATTCTACAGTGTATCTGTGACAAATCAATTTTAATGTATAATAATGAAAAAAGTAAGAGAATGTTCTGAATATTCCAAATTGATTATTTAAATGAAGGAAGAAATTACTTTGAAAAAAGACACAGATGGAATAAGTTATTTGGCCAGAAAGAAGGGGTTCATATTGGTTATAGGAATTTTAAAATTCCCCAAAGATTGATGGGTTTGATCGGGTATATGATTGATTTGTTCTCTACACGAGAAACCTGGATAATTGGTTCTGGAGCCAATTTGGCAATTAGAATATTCATAATCTGTTACAAGGTAAAGAAAACTCTATAAGGGTAAAAAAAAAAGTTGATGCCTTAAAAGAAACATTTAAATACTATATGTTTATCCCTGCAATGAAGAATGGGTGAATGAGGTTCAGGTAGCACAGTTATAAGTAAAGCTATTAACAATTATTATTGCATTTCTTACTATCAGTATTATGTGGAATTTTGATCCTAGATTTATGTCCTCTATGCTGTGATGCCATGCCATGACCTTCTGTACTTATTTTTCCTATCCAACACAAGCTTACTAATGGCAGCTACCAATGTAGTGCGGTGGAGACATCAGTTCATGGAATACAAAAGTAAAAAAGCACCCCATCTTGTCAAATGCTGCACTGTAAAATAATTTGAAGCTGAAATTGGGACAGAGTGCAGCTATCCACTTGCTTATCAGCATTACTGGTTCAACAAAAAAAAACCTCCTGCTTTCCAGTTACAATGTCTATGTCTAATTTCAAATTCTGGTAATACTGCATAAAGCTTTTTATGTCTTGGGCCCTTGTTATCTTGAGGGTCATCTTCTTCAATACAATCAGCCCAGCCAACATGGCATAGTTGGAAGTCAATGCTAGAGAGATCAGGCAGAATGGACAAGGTCATTCTCAGTGGTCTCCCCCTCAATTTGGAATTCCTAAAGTTGTCTTTTAGTCTTCTTCCTTAGGTCATTCAGGGATTAATAGTTTAATTTAAGACAGCAACATTTATTGCTGATTTTAATATATGCATGCTGCCTAGAGTAGATACCATACAAATATATTATAATGTTGTGTATATGTTTATAAAATAAACTCAGCCACATGTACATTTAGTTGATTTTTTCAAAGCTAGATTTCTAATCAACCAAATGTACATGTGGCTAAGTTTAATTCAGGTTTTTATATCTCTAGAAAACCGGAATGCTGTAGTCTGAAATAAAATAACACTTAAAATAACAGAAAAAATTAACCCTAGTGTCCAAAAGAAAGAATAAGATAGACTACTATAGAAATCTGTCAAGAAAATTCACTGTTTATAGCAAACACCTTTGTCTAACAGTCTAGAAAAAATTACTTATGGATGTTGATAGATGGACAATACTGAAGTGGTGATAATCTCAGTAAGTAACTTCTTGCAAAAAATACAAATAAAATGCCATAAAAAACAGCAATATATTTTATGATGAAAATAAAGGATAGCTTATATGAAATTAATTCAATAGAGTATTCAGAGAAGCCTGAATAAATTTGGACATCATTAAAGAAAATGCAAACAAAAACATTTCCAGATACAAAAAGCAAACGAAGGCAAAATGGCTATCTACTGACATGTTGGTAATAGGTGAAGAAAGGTAGAAGATACAGCAACAGAGACAGAGAAAAATGTGCCCAACTGAACACTAAATTTTAGAGCAAAACATCTAAATAAGTGATTCAAAGAAGTTAAGGAAGACATTAAATGGGAAAGATCTGAGGTTTATTTAAGAAAATTACAGAAGCATGTAAAAATAAATTACATAATAAAAACAAAATAAGGTAAATATACGCTGAGAAAAAATGTATCAAGAGACAACATGAAAGAAGGACTGTATAAAAATGACCCCAAAATGAAATGAGTGAGATTTCAAAAGAAATGGTGTTGATGTTTCTAAGCATTAGGGATACTATGACAAAGAATCACAGAGAGATAAAGAATGAGTGGTGGGCTCCTACCAGTTTGCATGGTTCTCCCAAACTGTATGTTAATTTTCTGAACAGTTCAGAGAACCAGTTGTTGGAAGAAATCTTTTCCAACTTTACAAGGCTAATCCTGCAAGGAATGCAGGAAGGAAAGATTCTAGTGAGCCTGTATTTCTAGTCTAATCCTTATCTTAATTGCCACCCCTGCTGCTTTAAGTGTTTTCAGAAACTGCCTCTGGGTTAAGCTTTGTTACATTGTAACAGCCTTAATGGTTCTTGGCAGTATTTTCTGTCTGTAGCTGAGCTTCTCCGGAGTCCCCACCCCCGCCTCCCCGAGTTTTTTGTGGTACTTTTTTCCCTGGGGCTTGAACAGCTATTTACAGAAGGGTTGGCATAGCCATAGAAGAAATGGCTGAGAGGCAGGATGCAAGCTTGGCATTCTGTCTGATTTTTTTACTGCCTTTCTGAGGGCATGTAATTTTTCTTTAAATCTGGATGAGGTGAGTGAGACCAGCTGGTATCTTTAAGTGGTGCAAATGGATGTAATGATTGCTTCTCCTAGCTGCTTTGTCAGTTCACCTAGCACATGAGTTTCTTGTCTATGGAGATTCTTCACTTATCCAGGTCATGGTTGTCCCAAAGGTGCTTTTTTTCAACAAGCAACTGGACTTTCTTGGTTTCCAGAAAGTCCAGTTGCCTCTTGAAAAAGCACCTTTGGGACAGGAGTCTCTTGCATTGCTTCAGAGTGGCCAAGCTACATGATTGCTCACTGATAATAAGTATATCCTCCTTCCAATTTGTTATAGTTTGTTCTCATGATAATATGGCATTGTAACATGGCACCAATTGTAGAAAGTTAGCACCCATCCCTCTTCTAGAAGAATGAAATATTTTGAGAAATATTAAAAAGGAAGAATATATTTTCCTGAATGAGAAATGGAGAAACGTGTTTTCTTAGAAGGAAAAGCAGCCCCCACCTTCCTTAATAGCCTACATCAGATGTCAGCACTTAATAGATAAAAAGATAGATAGCTATATTCATATCTTCGAGACCGCCTGCTGCTACCAACAGCCTCCCATTGACCTGTGCATTCCCACAGAGAGGGCCTCCTTGGGGGTGCCATCAGCCAAACAATGTAGGCTGGTGACCCCCAGGGGGAGGGCCTTCTCTGTGAGGGCACCTACCCTCTGGAATCAGCTGCCCCCAGAGATAAGGAGAATTCAAGACCTCGGTGCCTTCTGCCGTGCCCTTAAAACCTTCTTTTTCCAGCAAGCTGGGCTGGCTTAACAATTTTTTAAATGTTTTTTAATCTGTTTGTCATTCTTTTAATTGGGGCCAAATAAATATATATCCTTTTAATTGTATTTTAACGTTTGTAGTTGATATTTTTATTTTGGCTGTACACCGCCCTGAGTCCCTCAGGAGAAGGGCGGTATATAAATTCGATATAAAAATAAAAATAAATAAATAGGCAAAAATTCCCTGCAGCAAGGTCTGAACAAAGAGAGAACAGGAGCCCTCACTCAAGATGTTAATTTATTAATTTGTCTCTTTAGCTCGGTATTTTGTAGCCCAAATATGCCCACCCACATTCTGCAGAGTTTAAATGATCTCTCTGCTAAAGGGTTTCTCTTTATGAGCAAGAGTTGGCTGTATATTAACTATTTTAATTCTTCAATGTGCTCTGGCACCCTGCCTGATTTGTAACTCTGAGTTGCATGTATTACTGAGGAAAAGGAAGGTATTCAGACAGAATGGTTTAGTTTTCCATGACAGCTGTGATTCATTGATCTTCAATGTGTATTCCCCCATTTCTAATCTAATGATTGGTATTTAGGGCAGCTTTTTGCAAGCAAATAAGCTTTTTGTATTTTTGCCCAGGTAATCCTTGATTTACAACAGTTCATTTAGTGACCATTCAAAGTTACAATGGTCACTGAAAAAAGTGACTTATTACTGTCTTTCACACTTATGACTGTTGCAGAATCCCCATGGTCATGAGAGGCCAGGTGAGGCTAAGTGCCCCTTGACATGAGTGACAGCAAGTTGGCTACACCAATTCAGTCACATGACCACCCAGTCATGGCTCCCCAGCCAGTCATTAGGGCAGAAAGGAGTATGGGAGGCAAGCTAAAAAATGAATAAGAATTGAAGTATTAAAACGGGCAAGGGATGATGGATAGAAAGGAATTATTTTTTTATTTTTTTCTAATATAATGATGGCCTGATTAAAAACTAGAATAGAGGTAGAAATAAGAATACAGACCTTTATATAAAGCAATAATTACATGGAAAGATTTGAGGTTGAAAGATGGTACTATTAGGTATGTTTAAATAATAGGATGATTGGTACTGGAATGGCATATTGAGACTTTGAATAACCAAATAATGAAGGACTATGTCTTAATATAAACCTATGTATTAACACTAACTAACACATTACTAACAGGATTAGTAATGATGGCCTGACTAGAAGCTAGAATAGAGGTAGAAATAAGAAATAAGGGGAATATTAGCACATATAATTTTTATATAAAAGAATATAAGTAATAAACTAGATTGAAAGATTAGAGGTTGAAAGATGGTATTACTATGTATGTTTAATAATATCATTGGCATTAAAATGGAACATTGAAATATTGAATAACTACTCTAAAACAAACATGTATATTAATACTAGGATTATATAAATTTGATTAATGTAACAAATATTATTATTATTGATATTTGTATAAAAATGACAGATGCCACACTGTTCATGTACTGATATTGATGTATATTTAAAAATAAAAATCCAATAAAACCTTTTTTAAAAATGACCCCAAATTGAAGATACATACAACAGTTGATCACTGGATTAGAATTAGAATTCTAAAAAGTGGCATTAAATGGATTCTAGAAAATTTTACTAACAACTAAGCTGCAAAACTTAATGAAATACTGACAGAACTGTTTAAATTCACAGAAGATTTTGCTCTTAAAATGCTTAATGTTTTTTATGAGCAGATAAGGAAAACTGAACAGTAACCAAAGGACTGGAAGTTATCAATTTATATTCCAATATCCCCAGGGGGAAAAAGATAGTGCAAAGAATGTTCAGATTACCAAATAGATGGCTTAGTTCATTTTCTGGTAGGATAATACTCAAATGTTGCAGTTCAGATTTCAATAATACATGGAATTAAACTCTTTGTTGTACAAGTCATACATTTTAATAACTGATGAGTAATTGAAAAGGTAACGAAGTTCCAGAACAATGTCTATTTTTGGTCTATTGATTATATAAACCCTTTTAAAAACAGACATTATTGGCTGGACAACACTGAAATCAGTTTAGACTCCCTCTGAAAACAAGAATTGAGATTTTTCTATTCAGTCAGCAAATACAAGTCCTAGTACTGTCTTCAGCTCAAATCTTCTTTGAGCAAAACAACAACCTATTTTAATGTATATATTTACTTTCCTATAATATTGTAGTCTGAGCACACCCTCAGCAGAGAGAGAGTATCATTCTATTATCAAATACCAAATTCTTCCCCTTTAGTTTACTACAGTAAACAATGCATTCTTATCAGCAAAGGTTTTGTAGACCAATTAAAATGGCCTTTGTTCTCACTTCTGTCTTTATCATTATCAGCTAGAGAAGGAGAAAGATTATCAATCCTTCTAAAAATGAACTTAGATGGTTAGGAACCTATCTCAAACTGGGGATTAAAATTAAATTAGTGATTTTTGCATCCTGGGAGTCTCACTATATGTATCAGTTGTACATTAAAAGAAAGCATTCCCAAATGAACAAAGGAGTCTGCGAAGTTTGTGATGCTTGAACTTGAAGACAAAATGGTTATGAAAAAGCCCTTCCACAGTAAATTTTGTGGAGCCTCTTTTCTGTAGATGAAATTCTACTTCAGTACTCACTAAATTCTGATCCAGCTCATTGTGAACCCCTCAGCATCCAAATCAACAATAGAGCTAACCAGAGACAATACCAATCTCAACCGACCCACTCAAGCCCCCCCAACCAGCCGTTCACCTCCTAATGACCATCATCTGATGTAACCTCCCCCTCACAAGATTGGTCACAAGGCTCCCACTGAGGACTCCCACCTGACCCATCACAAGACCCATTACAAGACCCTCACTTGACACACCCACACCTGACCTACTGATCACACGAAGCCCTTATAAACACTGACACTGACATCCCCTAAACTCCACTGAAGATGTTACCTAGCCTGGTAATGAAATGTTCAAAAACCAACCCACAAGCTCGGAGAATGAACTTTCACCCTCATCATTGCCTTTTATTAATGATGTTTATAAACTTCTCTCCATCTGAATTCCCTCCTGGTTATTTGTTTTCTAGATTACTATTATTCACAGAGTAGCCCTCAAGTGTCATCTACCTGCTATATTTTCAGGGTTAATCCAAATGTTTCTACTTGTAATGAAGATCAGTAGTGTCTAGAATTGTATTATTTTATCTTTCAGCAAAAGTTGGAATTGGGCATGGCTTGTATGGCTAAAGATTCATTTACAACCTCAAGGTATAACATAGGTAATATTAATTAATAAATATGATTCTTCTTTTTTGAAATTTCAAATTGGCAAAAATTATATATATATATATATATATATATATATATATATATATATATATATATATGCAATTTCTTTCTAGCCAGGTTCTACCTATGTAAGCTAAGATGTTCCTCAGCCCTGGTTCTGTGAAATCTCATTCACAGCTTCTGGACTTTTTACTTTCTAGCAGACTGCAACTCTGTGTTGCTCTGTGGGAGACTCAAATAGATCCATTTCTGTCTTATTAGACTTCGTCAGTGAGCCACACCCTATTTCAAGTATCCTCCCTGTAAGAGGTACAATGTTTCTTTTTCCTTTTTCGTAGGCTTTATGTGCAATTTCTTTCTAGCCAGGTTCTACCTACGTAAGCTAAGATGTTCCTCAGCCCTGGTTCTCTGAAATCTCATTCACAATTAAATTAAATTAGTGATGAACCTGGCTAGAAAGAAATTGCACATAAAGCCTATGAAAAAGGAAAAAGAAACACACACACACACACACACACACACACATATACATATACATATACATATACATATATAGGTCTTTGGTTATTCGGGTTTTCTCCCACATAAAATTGGAAATGTCTTGGCGACGTCGAAACGTTGCCAAGACACTTCCAATTTTACGCGGGAGAAAACCCGAATAACCAAAGACCTACATACAAGCACCCGCGAAAACCTCAGAATATAAATATATATATATATTCAAAGAAGATACTTATGCCCTTTGGACAAGATTAAGAATGGCACTGCTGAAGCAAACAATCCTTGATATATTGTAGCTTTACAATCAAAATATAGTAAGCCCTCACATTTTCATGATGGACTTTTATGTTTAATTTTTACTAGCAGGCAATGACCCCCCAAGGTAATTCCTGTCATTGCAAAGTTTGTTTTTGCATCTTGTAAAACTCATACACTGTTGACAGCAAAACAGTGCAAGCATGATTGTATCTTTTTTACCTTGTATGGCTTATTTTATTTTAGTCTGTAGGTTTTATTTAGTAACTCTTATTTAGTCCGAGTTGCTGACCTGTAATAAAAGTTTTGATTTGATCTGATCTTTTTTGAACTGTATTGCATCAGTGTTCACTATTATTAGTGTTGTCCAGCAGCATGGACAAGATGAGAAAGAAACTTGAAATGAACAAACAATTGCAGGAATAAATTGCTAAATTAAATTGAAAAGAAAGTAAACTGGAACGCAAGGCAAAAGTAAAGAAAAGGAAAAATCTACTACTGGTTATTGCTGCCAATGTCTTAATTTTTAAAGTCAATAAAAAAGCAGTATTTAATTATTATTTAATCACTGAGAAGATTTATACTAGTGTGAAATTAGCACACAGAAAAAACAGGAAAGTTGAATATACTATGATGTAAAGAGGAAAGCCATGATGTAAAACTATAATGTCCCAACTTCTTTAGCCTAATTTACTGTGAGTGGAAATATCCTCACATTATTTAAAAACTCTAACCTCCAAGGAGTCCTACTCATTCTAGTTCTAAGCCATGGAAAAGATAAGTCTCCTAGGTATCACTAGAGATGGAGGTCTCAAAACCCGTCGCTACCAGTTTGCTCATGGCTGCATGCATGCTCTCTCTCGTGACACTTCTGCGCATGCACAGAAGCATCTGGGCTGATGGACGAAGCCTCCCGCCACTACCGGTTCCCCCGATCCGGGGAGAACCGGTAGCAACCCACCACGGATAGAGAGGGGTAGGAAGAGAAGAATCTCTTGCATTTGTGTTTTTATATTCATTTAACAGAGCCATAGTGGCACAGCGGTTAGAATGCAATACTGCAGACTAACTCACTGCTCAGTCCAGGAGTTCGATTCTGAGCGGCTCAAGATTGACTCAGCCTTCCATCCTTCCTAGGTCAGTAAAATAAGGACTCAGATTGTTTGGGGCAATATGCTGACTCTGTAAACTGCTAAGAGAAGGCTGTAAAGCACAATGAAGCAGTATATAAGTCTAAGTGCTATTGCTATTTTATTTCACACCTGCTAAGGAAACTTGGAATATACTGATCCTCCTCCATCTTCAATTGCCCTGCATTGAGTCTTAGTATCCTCCTCCAAATAATATAGTGGTAGTTCCATCCCTCTATATTATTTGTCTCTTTTCAGAAGCCCATGCATTTGTTTTAAAACAATGGAATGAGCTGCTTGAATGATCTTATGCAGATTTTTCAGATCTAAAGAAATCAATTACTCATTATAAAAAGTTCCCATTTTTAACTTCCTAAATACAATCAACATGTGCAGAGAATTATATATAGATGTACCTCTTTATATGTATACCTCTCTCTCTCACACACACATAGAGATACCCAAGGGAGAGAGGGAGAGAGGGAGAGAGGGTGAGAGGGAGAAGAGCTGAATGCAGAAGTAATATTATAGATCAAACAAATCCAGAAATATCTGGCTGCCAATTGTTTCTATTATAAACACTATTTCTAAGACACTGGAAAATGTTGACCTTAAGGGCATACAATATTTGATCAAAACATTTCAGGAAGCCAAATTTCTGGTTCTGATTATTGCCTGACATGCTCTTTTTGGGGGGGGCAGGGGGGAATTCTGCCCATTTCTTATTAATCCTTGGAATGAAAGTGCTGAATATAAAGAGAGGAAATTCATGTACAAATGAACAAATTTCAGAACAAATGAAAACTTGAAGTTAAAGTTTAGAAGTAAAAAAAAGTTGGCCGGTAAAGAAATGCATTTTCCTGTATTACTTTTCAATCTCTAATTATGGTAAAAATATAGAAAACAGTATACATTTTGAGTGTCCCAAAATGTTTTGACGAGATCAGCAAACTTCATGAAAGCACTTTTGGATTGTTCCCAAATTAAGGTATTTGTAATACAAAAATAGATTTCCTGCATTATGTTTCTAGGTCTCAGTCTCATTCATGAATCCAAAGTTGATTCTAGTGCATATTTCATCAAGATCCACACTTAACACCGTTGTTTTGAAAAGAATATCAACAAGGATACAGATTTGTTCACATTTCTTCACATTTGTCATTTGTATAGGATGCAGCATATTACACTGCATGTTTTGATATGAACTGTATTCATGGTAGAATTAAATATCAAGGCTACTTCTCCAGTTGTTCAAACACAGGTACCTCAGGATGAAGTATATATGAAGTGTACATGGTACAGGAAAAGCCAATTAGTTTTTCTCTTGGCTATATAATTTGTCTTCAGAAAGCGGAATAGGACTTGCAGTTGGCACTGTTAAATTTAGTGTACCAAGTTTGACAGAAGGCAGGTTCCACTGGTTATTTATCTAAATAATTCTTTTTTAAAAAACAAACTTTATTAAGTATAAAAAGCTAAAATATCACATTAACTACATACATTATAAAATATGAAGTAAAAAAAGGTAAAAGAACAGTAAGAAAGAGAAAGAATAAAGAAAAAGGGAGAAAGAAAAACAGAAGGGAAATAAGAAAGAAAACAAAACAAAACAAACAAAAAAGAAGATATACACAGTATAACAATGCAAACTACAATACTTATATATATGTATACGTGTACGTTATCTAAATAATTCTATCCACTTTTTTAAATGGCACTTTAAACATAGATAACAATTGAATAATTAAGTAATAAAGGAACTGCTGCCTTTCACACAGCAACAGAACAAGAGCAGTGCGATTTAATTTCTTGTTAAATGAAGCAATCTGCATGGAACAAAAGGTTGCTAACTTTGTGTCAGAATAACTGATAAGAACGTTCTCAGCGACATTCAGAGCTCTGCCTCTGTGTTTTTCGTCTCCAGGTAAGGCTTGTAGATCCTTGCACAGGTAGGTAAAAGGAGAGGCAACAGCAAAGAGTGCAGACATTCAAACAGGCCGCTCCCATTGTAGATTATCATTGTTGAATGTTTGAAATATTTGAAAAGGTTTGTTATTTCCATAAACCAGCCCCTAATCTCAGAAGATATGACCTTACCTACAGCAATGGGTCAGCCAATAGTTTCTGATGAAAAAAGTAGTTACAGTTGATTTACTAGTGTATTGGGGGGGGGGAGGCAAATGCTTAAAAGCATCTTTTTTCCTTTTGTATAAGTAAATTTTCCTCTGAGTTATTATTCAATGGATAAATAAGAATAGTTATGAAGGAATTACCGTATTTATCGGCGTATAACACGCACAGGCGTATAACACGCACCTTCATTTTAAGAGGGAAATGTCAGGAAAAAAACTTAAATTTCAAATAAAACTCATGGAGGCCTACCGGTGGGGAAAGCAAA
>WNWU01000016.1:33604729-33736470 GCA_012654045.1 Ptyas mucosa | reverse complement strand
CCTCAGGAGGACCGGAGGAGAGCACAGCTTCTCACTCATGGAGGCCTACCGGTGGGGAAAGCAAAGTCTCAGGCTGCTCCAGGAGCAGCCTGAGACTTTGCTTTCCTTGGCAAAGCGCTTCATCATTGCAGCGCACGGGACACACATGGCACCGGAGGATCTGTGCAGCTATTATCCCACCCCGCCTCGGCCACGCCACGAGGCTCGAACTCAAGGAGGAGGAAGGGGGGGGAGTCTAAATGACAGTTACCACGAGCAAGCCGCAGCGCTATTATGCAGGGCTCCGAGTGGTTGGAGAAGCGGCAGCTGCGCTTTCAGCAGGCAAGCAACGCTGCCTCTGCCGTGAGGAACTTTGGAGAGAGAGGGCGGGGGCGGGGGCAGCTGTGGGAGCAGCCTGTCTCTTAGCTGGCGAGAACGGCCACAGCCAGTCCCTTCCTCTCTCTCCAAAGTTCCTCGTGGCAGAGGCAGCTTTGTTTGCCCGCTGAAAGCGCAGTCCAGGCTGCTATTGCTCCCGCTTCTCCAACAACTCGGAGCCCTGTGGCTTGCTCGAGGTAGCTGCTGTTTGCACTCCCCCCCTTCTTAACATTATATCGGCGTATAACACGCACACATCATTTGCCCCCTATTTTCAGGGGGGAAAAGTGCGTGTTATACGCCGATAAATACGGTATAACTGCTAAATTTAATGGCTCTGGAAATGTGGGTGCTTATCTGAATGTTATGTATGACATTGTGGCTTCCAAATTGGCCTTCCCAATCTAGGGGAGTCTAAACACTTGAATCACACTAAGCTGAGGAAGGGTTAGGGTTAGCTATATAGCTAAATTCGATACTTTTAGAATTAGAATTAGAATTAGATTTTTTTTTATTGGCCAAGTGTGATTGGAAACACAAGGAATTTGTCGTGGTTCATATGCTCTCAGTGTACATAAAAGAAAAGATATGTTCATCAAGAATCATAAGGTACAACACTTAATGATAGTCATAGGGTACAAATAAGCAATCCGGAAACAATATCAATATAAATCGTAAGGATACAACCAACAAAATTACAGTCATACAGTCATATATGCTAGTATATATATGTTTTATTTGTAGTTTATTTGTAGTATTTCCTCTAACACCATAGATATTTTGTGGACAGTGTATTGACTGGGTCAATATGCTTTTTACAAATGCTAACAGTAATAATACCATTAAATATACATACTGTAATCCTAATCTTCCAGCTTCAGCAATACCATTCTCTCTTTATGATTCTTTATTACTTTTTTCATAAATTTCTTTAAACATCAATAATGTTTCTTTAGACAATATGTTTGTTATCCTCCGCTGAATCACTAATATTTTAATATTTTAAAAATTACGATATTGGCCCATAATTCCAGCACCCCAAATATCTGAAAACACTAATAAGGCCAATTATTAACAAAATTTAATCAGTCCTGGGATTATATCTCAAAGTCCCTAAAATTTCTAGTCCCTAAAAATTATAGTTTTCAGTATTTTTTTACACACTATTAATAATAATAATAATACAATTAGGTTGCCTAATCCTAGACTTCCAACTTCTAACCTTAATTTGCTTATAATTATAATAAATTATATTATTTATTGATATGTATACTACTATTTTCCCAATTTATACTTTTTCCTTTTCTTTTTTTTTATACAATCACCTTATTAAAGTATTTTATCTCTATCCATCATCTCTTACCCTTTTTGAAGTTCCATCATTTATTGACTTTTTGGTCACTCTTGGAATCTTATATCTCTTTCTGACTTTTTTATAACTACTGAATATTCCCTCCGACTTATCCCTTGTCTCCTTCTGCTGCATCATTTGAGCACTCATCCCTAATCCTTCCTTTTTTTGGAGGAGATTTTTCTTTTCTCTCTCTCTATTTTTCTCTTTATCTTTGCATCTTATTTTGCTTTGTCTCTTCCACCATTTCTTCTGGTTTCTCATCTGTTTTCTGAATATTATGTTCATATTTTTATCTCCCCCCCCCACACCATTTGTTGAAGATCTTCTACACTCACTTCTTTCTTTTTGGACAGTCCCCTTATCTCCTTATTTTTCTATATTGTTTCATGTATACTTTTAAGCATCAGTAACATTTCTTCATACGCCTCTATCATCCTCGTTGAATTATTTTATAATAGTTTAATATATTAAGAATTACTCAATATACCTCTAAGATTCCAATGTCCCAATCTCTAAAAACTCCAACAAAGCCAATTATTGTTAAACTTTAATCAATCCCATAATTGTACCTCCAAATCCCCTAAATTTATAGTCCTTGAAACTCTTTGGTAATTTACAGTCTTTATAATTTTCCAGTTATTCACCTTCCCAATTGTCCAAATTTTAAAGTCTTATTTAGCTTTTCTTCTTTTCTCTTTTCTTCTATCACCTTTCTTCTTTTGCCTTGTAGGATGTTCTGTCAAATAATCTTAATAATCCAAGTCCAAATTAGCCCACCAAATTTCCTCAAGTCTTTCAAAGCCATCATCCAGTAAACAGTTTCAATAGAATTTTGATCTTTGCAATTTAATTTGTCTTAAAAGTCTTTAAGCAGCTCACTATTTCCAAACATCCAAATCATCTTCTGAAGTAGAATCAAGGTCAAGCTACCTTCCAGGTGTTGTTTACTGTCTCTCCTTCCTTTATGTATATTAAACAATTCTCACTTTCACTGGTGTTTCCCACGCTGTAGTACTCTTCTTCTTCCAATACATGGCTCCCCTGCTCCAAATTCCAACATTAAACAGTGTGCACAGCTGACTGTCAAATAAATCCAGAGGGTTTAAAAATAAAAATAAGAAAGGCAGTTTCTCCCAAGAATCACTTTTCAAATTGTTTTTAGCTCTTTTCCAGGCTTTCTATATTTTAAAGCTTCCATTGAGCATTTCTTTCATCTCTTAATATTTAGTCTTTAGTCTTTCTCCATGTATGTAATTGCCGCTTTCTTAATGCTTGGAGATAATTTTAAAAATTCTTTTACTTGAATTAAGTCTCTAGAATAAAAGTTGGAAGTTATCTCACCCAGTTTCAATGCTCTGTCCATGAACCGCTCCAGCACAAATCTTATAGTCACAGCTTGTGGCTTGACAAAAATGGCTGTAATCCCTGCTGCCATTCGGGAGAGCTTTCTTTGTACCTAATGAGGAAATTGTGAATTCCTCATGGTCAACGAAGCACCGCTCCTTTCTTCACCACCCCTCCAAGGTGTCTTTGACCCCATAGGGTCTCCCAGTCAGCAGTTACTGGCTGATTTTCATGGAGCTTGTCAGAGCTCCACTATTTTCAGCCATTCTTGCTGTGACACCAACTGATCAATCTAAATGCTTGCTTTCTCATTTGTCTTCATTTACCCTAATCAGTGAACATCTATGGCACTAGTGGATAGTTAATCTGAAGAACCTGGATAGGAAGCAGAAACAGAACACCTAAAGTTTCATCATGCATTTGGTTCTGCTCAATTTGTGGCTCCTAGCCAAATGATCTTATGTCAGAAATAGGTGTACAGGAAGCACATGAACCAAAGAATGGTATAGGCAAAGGTGGTATTGGACTCCGAGTCTAAATGTGAATGCATTGACTGTTAATCTAGAAAGCTCTATACCAGTGTTTTTCAAACTTGCAACTTTAAGATGTGTCTGGAAGCTGAGTCATGGCAATTGGACTTTTTTCTTCTTGGTTCGAAACATATCTAACCAACAAGAAAAGAAGTCCAGTTGCCATGACTCAACTGCCAGACAATTCTACCTGGATAACTGAGAATTATCAACACAACTTTCTTTAAAAGGTGCAGATTTCAACTCCCAGAATTCCTCAGGTTTGCCTGGGAATACTAACAGATGAAATACACACATCTTAGTTGCCAAGTTTGAGAATAACTTGTCTCTACTGAATCAATCAATTGCTGGGTCAAGGCTAATTTGATTAACAGCTGCAGCTCTTCAGACATTCCAGCTGAAGATCAAATTGAATCCAAGAGTATCTTCATAAAATGCTGGTATTCTACCACTAATGTCTACCTTTTTCTTTAACATTTTAAAACATTTTAAATCCTGCCAGAAAAGAACAACTGTTAGTTTGTGGATTAGTATTATCTGGTATAACTGTTTTTGTTATAGTTGTTCTTGTCTAAAAGTAAGTTTCCCAAGAATTAAAAGAGACTAAATAATAACAATAATTCATTTCTATGGCATCTACATGCTTAAGATCTAATTCTTCATAATTGATTCATGTCACAGTTTTGACCAAGTGAAGGTTAACTATAAAATTTTCCAAAAGAATTTTGCAAATGTACAGTATTTGAAATATGACTTTGTGTGGCAAAAGATAATGTTTATCTTGCAAACTCTGCTCATTTTAAAACAATTCCCGCAAAAATACATAATAGATCATGTTTCTTGTTATTTTCAGCACCTATGCCAACAATAATGAAGTTTGCTGATGAGATTTACATTGTGGCACATTGTAGGGTATTTTGTTGGGGGAGGGGATTTTTCAAATGTATGTCTCAGCACTGATACAAAGTCTTTTTTATATATATGAAATTACTATAAATATTTTTCCTTGGACCAGTTATTTTCATTGAACAGCCACAAAGGACAATTGCAGGGTGCTTCATTTTAACACAAGAGGAAGATCATCTTGTTTCAGTCCTATGATTTTCCTCCAACATGACACATATAAAATAACAGTCAAAACTATGACTGCATACATCTTGACTATATTGTAGTCCTGCTTTCCCAGTCTTCTGTTGTCCTGAATTGTGTGTATATGTATATGTATGTGTATGTTTATGTGTATGTGTATGTGTATGTGTATGTGTATGTGTATGTGTATGTGTATGTGTAATTGTGTGTGTGTGTGTGTGTGTGTGTGTGTGTGTGTGTGTGTATATATATATATATATATATATATATATATATATATATATATTTTCTGAGGTTTTCGTGGGTGTTTGTATGTAGGTCTTTGGTTATTCGGGTTTTCTCCCACATAAAATTGGAAGTGTCTTGGCAACGTTTCGACGAAGTCTCATTCGTCATCTTCAGGCTGGTGTTCTCAGCTTCGTGCTTACAGGAGCAATGTGTGATCGCAGCTGTTTCTTCCTTTTAACTACCAGTGGGGGTGGGAGCTGATTGGGTGGGAGCATGGCTGTGTTCTGATAGGGTGGAGGTGTGCTTTGATTGGTTGGGGGCCTGGCTGTGCTCTGATTGGATGGGGGGTTGGCTGTGCTCTGATTGTCTGGGGGTGTGCTCTGTTTGGGTGGGGGCTTGGCTGTGCTCAGGTTAGTCTGAGTTGCAGGGGGATTTGAGCTGGTGAGCTGCATTGCTGTTGTTTGGCTTTGTGTTCGTGGTCATGCCACATCTTCATGGTGGGTATCAGTTTGCTTCATGTATGGATTGGAGGGGTTTAAAGTGGCTGCATCATTGGCCAGGCCCTCAACCAATCAAAGCACACCTCCACCCAATCAGAACACAGCCATGCTCCCACCCAATCAGCTCCCACCCCCACTGGCAGTTAAAAGGAAGAAACAGCTGCGATCACATATTGCTCCTGGAAGCATGAAGCCGAGAACACCAGCCTGAAGATGACGAATGAGACTTCGTCGAAACGTTGCCAAGACACTTCCAATTTTACGCGGGAGAAAACCCGAATAACCAAAGACCTACACACACACACACACACACACACATATATTATTTTATTTTATTTTATTTTATTTTATTTTATTTTATTCTCTTTTCGTAGGTCTTTGTGTATTTTTGTTTCATCCAGGTTTTTCCTATGTAAATCAAGATCTTTATACAGCCATGGTTCAGTGAAATCTCATTCACTAGATTTTTTGGCTTTATCAGACATCAAAGCAGCATTTTGCTATCTGTTTTGCTATCTCCCTTACATCTTAAAACAGATAGCAAAATGCTGCTTTGATGTCTGATAAAGCGAAAAAATCTAGTGAATGAGATTTCACTGAACCATGGCTATATAAAGATCTTGATTTACATAGGAAAAACCTGGATGAAACATACATATATATATATATATATATATATATATATATATATATATAGGGCTAGAATTTGGTGCATTAGAGGTAGAAATATTAATCTATTCTGGTCTTTATCAAAGTATGAGATATAAACCTAATCTATAATGTTCCATATTAAAGAAATTAGTAAATCTATTGAAATATTATCTTCTTAAAAACCTTCTCAATAAGAATTGAGGGAATCTCCCATGCAGGCATCTCTAATTATTCAGTCATGATTTTAATGGATGCTAGTTTATTTATTATGTAAAATAATTTGCCACTAGAAAAGCTAAACCTGCAAGTTCTCAGTGCTGCAAAACACACACACAGTCAAGCCAACTAATAAATCTTAGCAGATGAAATCTGATCCCAAAGCACTGAGCCAATTTCTTTGCCTTGTCTAGTCTACTTTATTATATTCAGTTGTTTATCAGTGTTCTTTTCTGAGGTTTGTAATTTCCACTACAGAAAGCCATAGCATGATGAACCATATTTATATGGTTTTCATGTTTTATTTTTTTACTGCCCACAGTCATTCTATGAGTGAGATAGATAGGCATTCGATAGATAGATAGATAGATAGATAGATAGATAGATAGATAGACAGAAACAGAGACAGACAGACAGACAGACAGACAACAGATATAGATAATTCTCATTCCTTGTTTAAGACAGCCATTTCATGACAAAAAAAAAAGAAAATCATAGGAAAAAGGATCCTAGGGAAACTAGGCATGTAAGACAGGCCAAAAGATCTTGTTCTGTTTATCATATTCAATTTATTTTTTTCTGTGCTTCTTTGTTACATTTAGTAGATTCACTCATTCAGCTTTCAAATAGACATAACTCTTCCCAGTCCTGATGCTTCTGGTGTCAAATAGCAGATTAGACAGTGAGAAATGTCATGCTAATTTTACCAAAAGCAGTGGTAAGGAATTCTATGTACACAGAATAACCTAAAGGCAATTCAAAGACTCAGAAACAAGTGAAAAGGAATAGAAGCACTGAAGTTCTAAATGGTAGATTTAGTATTTGGGTGTCTAGCCCAAATATTATCCATTGAAATGGAATGCAGGTAGAGGTCGAGACTGAATCAGAGGAGCTGGGGTATCCTCAGGGGGTATGACATGTCTGCAATGCAAGAGTTATGCATATGCCTGGAAAAACACACAAAAGAAAATATTTTAATTTCTCATATTTCAGGTAACACATCTTGTGACTATGGCTTCCAACTGGCTGTATATTTACCAATTTTGGGCTTACTTTTTCCCAGAATTGAGTTTCTGGTCTTGCTAATGACTTTTGAGGCTGGTTAACTCGTGCACTGGGCATTCTTCATCTTTCTCAAAACCTACCTTTCCAACAATTGAGATGGAAGCCCCAGCAAAATCCATCCTCCCAATTCTTGTAACTAATCCTCACTGCATCTTTGTCTAAAATTTTGCAGACTTCGTGTCTCTGTGTTTATCAGTGTTCTGGGAACATGCTTACTTTTTGTTCAATACAAGCTAATATAATAACATGAGCAAGCGTTCAGAGAAGTCCAGCAGACAACTGCTTTATTTACTCAGGAATTAAATTACACTGAGGTCAATGGGGTTCTGGGATCCCTAGTGTTATTCTTCATTTCAGCCAAAGAACTGTGGAAAGCCTAAGACTCCAGGCCTATATTTTCCAATCAATAAACTTGGCAGTGAGAAACACTGAAAAGTAACCTGGATAAGTAATAGCATTGCCTGTCATTCCAAATCTTTGCCTTCCCCCTCTAGGATTTATAATAGTGGGAAGGTTTCGACTCTCTTCTGATGATGATTATCTGCCTGACTGGAGAAGGAACTGAGGGAAGGGTCCAGCTTCAGCACCCCGTGCTGAAGGGATTGGCTTCCACTTCAAATGTTCCACTACCACCACAACCTTTGCATTTCATCTATTTTCTTTCCTAAGATTACTTGATTCCTTAGAAAATACATCCTTTTCTGTTTCTTTGAAGCCTTGCCCAAAAAGCCTTTGCCTCTTGGAGTCTGCATACATAAGAAGGAGAAAAATAATCAGATTCTTCTTTACACAATAAGAAACAGGGAGGAGGTTGTGATGTTTCCAGGTCTAAGTTGACTTTTTGCTGCATTTTCCCTGCTAGACAGGTTTTTTTAAAAAACACACAAGTCTAGTTTTTAAAAGAAAGAAAAACATTAAATCTATGTATATAAGGATCCAGCATGAGATCTGATGTATGTTTTGGAAAGTGCTACTCAGGAATTATAAAAGAGTTAAGTATTACTTTGGCAACTGCCTCGGTGGAGTCCAGGTATCCAGTCTCTACTGCAATCCAATTCAAAATGGCCATTTTGATGCCCAACAACCAGCTATAATAGGAAAAAGGCAGATCCCAAACCTGTCAACACTGCTACTAAAGCATCTTAAATCATATAGATGACAAACATTTTGTTTTGAGATAAGGAAAAATACCAGTTTAAACTGGAACAGCAGAAAAATGATTGTAAGCTGCCTCTGATGTAGACCAGGGAAAAAACAAACAATGTCATAAAAACAAATCAATAGGTCATGTTGTGCATTGGTTAGAAAGACATGTTGGTGAACCCTATAAAACCACTGAAGCCCCATCCTCTGGCCAACACTTTGTCAACCACTTCTCCTTTGTGCGCCTTTTCTTTTGAACAGATTATTTGTACAGATCTGTTGTGGCCCACCGGTGGCCTACGGAGCTGGCAGCAAAGTCAGACAGTGAGGAGGCTGGGGAGGAACATGGACCAGTTCTGGAGTCTGGGGAAGGCTTGGACGAGGTCTCTGTGTTGGAGGCAGAGAGGGGACCAGGGCCATCTGGGAGATATGGGCTGCCTTTGCAGCCTCCACAGTTGGACAGCAGTGAGGCAGAGGAACAGGGGGTGCCTGTTCCCAGTGCGCGCATGTGCAGAGCTGCCAGAAAGCAAGAACAGTTAAGACAAAAGAGACAACTTGGAGATGACTGGCCCCTCCCATAAGATATAAAGGAGGAGCAAAGGCACGTGAGCCTTTGCAGGAAGCAACTTTGTTCGTTCTCATCAGTTTAAATTCTGAAGCTCTGTTTTGACTCTGTGCTCCATGTGCCCTTGCAAAGCTAATTGCCAATTAGGTCTTTGGCAGCATGTCAAGGGAGATAAAGGTGGGTGTTTATCAGCCTTATCCCGAAGGACTGTGGCAGACTTTGTCGGACTCTTTTGTGACTCATCCCAGGCTGTGAATGAACAGAATTCACAGCCGTTGAAATAAAAAGAGGGGTTTGGGAACTAATCGTCGTGTGCTTTTTACTATCTCAGGAAGCCTAGGTCAGAACAAGATTATTTTGTACAGATTGTGTGATTAAGACAGACGAGAGAGATTCTGATTGTATGTGTTGATTAAAGCTGCTACTAGTACTGTTTATATTATTTATGTATGTATGTATGTATGTATGTATGTATGTACAGTTACTTTGTTATCACTACTATGATTGATGAAACTTGGAGTGCAGTTCAGAAAAGGCAAATCAAACTTTATCAAAACAACAATTGTTGGGTTCCTGCTTACATAGTGCTTACACCATGGAAAAATAAAATCTTTTTAACAGAAATTTGAACTGTAGAGTGGGAAATTCTAGAACTTTGATTTGGGACCATTCTAGAATTTTGGGACCATAGAAGGAAAATAGTTTTCTTGGATCCTGGAGCACCGGGGAACTGCTCCCCAGTGCTCCAGAGGACCAGAAAAGAGCTGATGTAGTTTCCATCTTCAAAAAAGGAAAAAAAATAGATTCAGGAAACTACAGATGTATCAGCCTGATCTCAATACCAGAGAAGATTCTGGAAAAGATAAGCAATGAACCAGCAAACACATAGAAGCAAACAAAGTAATAACCAAAAGCCAACATGGGTTTGTCAAAAGTAGATCATGCCAAACTAATCTTATTGCATTCTTTGACAAAGTGACAAAATTAGTGGAGCAGAGGAATGCTGTCAATATAATTTACTTGGACATCAGTAAGGCATTTGATAAAGTAGACCATAACCTACTACTAGATAAAATAGAAAATGTGGGTTAGACAGCATCACCACCAGATGGATTTGTAACTGGCTGACCAACCACCCTCAATGTGTAGTCCTCAATGGAACTGCATCTACATGGAGGGAAGTATGCAGTGGGGTACCCCAAAGCTATATTTTAGGTCCAGTACTCTTCAACATCTTAAGAAGACAGGGTTAAGATACAGAAGGATCTTGACAGACTTGAACATTGGGCGCTATATAACAAAATGAAATTCAATGGTGAAAAAAGTAAGGTTCTACATTTAGGCAAGAAAAACAAAATGCACAAGTACAGTATATATGGTACCCTGCTCAATAGTAGTAACTGTGAGGGGAATCTTGGAGTCCTAGGTATCTTGGAGTCCTAGTGGAGAACCATTTAAATATGAGCCAGCAGCGTGCAGCAGCTGCCAAAAAAGCCAGTACAGTTCTAGGCTGCATAAAAAGAGGGATAGAATCAAGTTCATGTGAAGTGTTAATACCACTTTATAATGCCTTGGTAAGGCCACACTTGGAATACTGCATCCAGTTTTGGTCTCCACAATGTAAAAAAGATGTGGAGACTCTAGAAAGAGTGCAGAGAAGAGCAACAAAGATGATTAGGGGACTGGAGGCTAAAGCATATGAAGAACGGCTGCAGGAACAGGGTATGTCTAGTTTAATGAAAAGAAGGACTAGGGGAGACATGATAGCAGTGTTTCAATATCTCAGGGGCTGCCACAAAGAAGAGGGAGTCAAACTATTCTCCAAAGCACTTGAGGGTAGAACAAGAAACAATGGGTGGAAATTAATCAAGGAGAGAAGCAACCTAGAATTAAGGAGAAATTTCCTGACAACTTAGAACAATTAATCAGTGGAACAACTTGCCTCCAGAAGTTGTGAATCTTTGGAAGTTTTAAAGAAGATATTGGATAACTATTTGGATAACTATTTGTCTGTCTGTCTGGATACTGCCACTTTATTGCTAAGAAAAACATTAACAGCAACACTAAAGATTACTACTGAACTCTTAATAAGGAACAGGAATGCTGATGGAATTAGGTGCTGATGGAATTAGGTGCATCTCCAATTTACATAGAATGTCTGAGGTATTATAGAGTTGTATTATTGACTTTTCCCTTATTAGTACTGCCTCATACAATTACCTACGCCTCTACTGTCAGGAGTCAATTTCATTCCACCTTTGTTAAGGTAAGTAGTATTTCTTTTTTCTTTTTTTTTGTATGGAAGGAATTAAGAGGCTTTGTTTTATGAAATAAATTTTTATCTTTAAGTCTGGTTTAGAATTATGTTAATGCAATTGGACCAATGTCTGTCATGTCTACAAAGACCATAATTGACCTTCGTATTCAAAGGAAATAAAACAAAACTTGCTGCCATCTGTCAATGACCTCCAATGCTGGAATTCAGCTATGCATTCAACTGTCATAGGTAAGTGAAAAAGGGTAGTGAGTCACTTGGGAATAGGTAGTTTGCTTTCTCTTACAGCCATCAATTTCTACGATTACAAATTTATATACACATACAACAACAAAATAGATCTTGTTCAGGGGGCAACTTGTTTTCATATCATCCATCAATAATACTAAAAAAATTGCTTGGTGATGTACATTTCTGCACACATCTTAGCTGACTGCTTAGAAAGCCTACTTACTTAGAAAGCCTACTTGCTTTGAATGACCCATTCCCATTGACCTTTAAAAAGTTCAAATGGGTTCCAAACTTACAAAATTGTTCTTCATTGTTGTTTTTGTCCAATCTGAGATGAGAAGGTAAAATCAGATAAGAACTGAGAAAGGCAGCCATGTAGCTCAATAAACCATTAGTTATTACTTCTTGCCAGAGTCATATATTGTACAAGAAAATCTAGTGGAAATACTAGTAAAAGGAAGATTAGAAAAGAGATATTCACAATTTGTATCCTGTCTTTCTGCTAACAGGGTATATTGGAAATGCTCACCTGTGCACTTGTTCTGTGAAGGTGGACAATGACCTTGAGGTCGAATATGCTCACCATGCTTATTGCTCTTTGATGCCTGAAGAGTATCTCATCAAAAGGTGGTTCTCAGTAGCCCTTCTTATTTGAAAGGTTTTTTAAATTAGAGGAGATAGAGGAAGCTATCATGCTTGATTTTTGTATTTTCCCGCCTTCTCCTAATATTCCTTTCTTGGCCTCACCCTTATAAAGTCCCCAGTGTGTTTTACAGTCCTACGAAGGGCTCGGCGATTCCAACAACTGCACAATATGCATAAATATAGCTTTCTCCAGCCCAATATCCCAAGTGCAGGACTCAAGGCAAACAATTTTGCAATTCATTCTTGATGTAAATTTCTGTTTATTCAATGGTAGGACTACAATCATTAAACAAGACTGTAACGACTCAACAGTAGTAAAACAGCAAACACACCCTTCACAGGCTTAAATATATGTCTTTAATATAACTTCCTTCTGCCAACCTAGAGGTTCAAAAGCACATAAAAAATGCAAGTAGAAAAATAGGAACCACCTTTGGTGGGAAGGTAACAGCGTTCCGTGCACCTTTGGCGTTTAATCATGCCAGCCACATGACCATGAAGACGTCTTCGGACAGTGATGGCTCTTCGGCTTTGAAACGGAGATGAGCACCGCCCCCTAGATTCAGAAACAACTAGCACATGTGCGAGGGGAACTTTTACCTAATATAACTTCACCTTATATCTCAGGGGAAAAATTGCAAATTCATATACCTGGTTAACATGTCATAACAGAAAAATAAGTTCCTTGTATTGCATTTTAACTTTGCAGTAGCTAAAGTAGTATCTTTTCTATGAGATGAAAAAAGACCTTTTTTCAAAAAAGAGAGAGAGAGAGAGAGAGAGAGTAGGAAAAAAGGAGTAGGATTGTCAAGTGCTTACTGCACTGAAACTTAAGAAGATACATTTGCAAAGAGTCTGCAAGAAATATTAGATCCCAGCATGCTTAATCAATCTTCTTCTTGTGCCATATCTGTCATTGGACGTTTGCGATCATTTTGGCGATCCTATTTTTATCAATAGCTGCAAAAAAACGTGCTGCTGAGTTTTGTCCAAACCAGTCCCTTAGATTTTGAAGCCATGATGTTCTTCTGTCTGGACCACATTTGCCTTCAATCTTTCCCTGGAGGCTTAATCAATCAATTATAAAAATAATCCAGCACAAGATCAGAGGCAAGAAAACGAACAAGATGATCTCCCAAACTATACCAGCAATTTGGGGATCCAAAATACTTCTTATCTGATAAGAAAAAAAATAGTTTATTGGACTAATATTTATTGTCTTTTGTATGATTTGTTATATTATAAAACTTCCATCTTTTTTATTTAATTGTTGCCAAGGAAGCATCTGCAAAAACTGCTTAGATAAAAACAAGATAGGGAAAAGTTTGAAAAGGAATGATATAGGTTCTCTGACCCTGAAGGAATTTTTTTCAGAACTCGTAAGAATATCAAGCTGTCCACTCATACCAACCTGACAGTGGGGCTGAATATGGGGAAAATGATTTTAAAGACTAAAAAATAAAGCATTCATTTCAGTAAACATTTTAGGATATAGTTTTGGGAATCTAATTCTCTTTCAGATATGACAAATTAAATTATTATGAGGTATAATATTTTAATACATATGAAATGCCTATACTGGAATTTTAAAAGTGCAGTGCCCAAACCAATATTTGCTATTCTCACCAACAAGTTAATTATTAGCCAATCTGGATTTATTAACAAAGTGTTAATAAGTGAAAATGTTTCTGCATGAAAAAGTTTATCTTGCTCTAAAAGTGGATTGCCTAACATCCAACCTTCATATGACTTTTAAAACTTAATTGCCATTGTTTTAACTATAAGGTAGCAGCTTCCAACTTTCTATTAGTTTTTTTGTTAGAATGTATTTCTTTATAGAGTTAAAAATTGTGTATGTCCATCCTTATGATATAAAATAATCCTAACAAATGACAAAATTCTGTCTCTCAAACCACCCCCACCCCCATTTTTTAAATTAAGCTTTGCTTTTATCCAGAATAGATTATTTTGTATTTGGTTATCCCCAAACAATTGCTTTTGAAAAAGGAAGTTACCAATGAATTAAATGACATATAGAATTTGACAAACACAAAACATAAACAATCATGGCAAGCAACTAATCAACAACTTATTAATTATTAGCAAATTGCTAAATGATGCTAAACAAATCCAATCCTTTAGGACTGGGATTGCAATAGTTTTTCATCTCCTAAGGATTTCTGAAAAACTGAAGATTAAAACCCTCATCTGTTGCAGGCAAAATTAAACTGGGCGGGGGGGGGGGGGGGGAGATTCTAGGTGTTTTATCTTCCCAAATAAGTTTTCTTAAAAACTTAACAATTTGATAAAAAATAATTTTTGACAAAAATATAGGCAAAATTCTTAAAACTTACACAAACCTATACAGTTATTTTCATTTTAATTACATTGAATGTAATATTGCAGGTTAATTCTGCTGGCTACTAGCAGTTCGATTCTCACTGGCTCAAGGTTGACTCAGCCTTTCATTCTTCCAAGGTTGATAAAATGAGAACCCAGATTGTTAGGAGCAATATGTTGACTTTGTAAACTGCTTAGAGAGTGCTATAAAACACTATTAAGTGGTGTATAAGTCTAATTGCTATTGCTAAGTGCTATTGGCAGAGGGAAAAAGGATACTTGGGAAACTCTGAATAATAAGATAATAAAGGTCCAAATAAAAAGAATACCATAGAGGGGGGGGGGGAAGAAACAAGAGACCAGCATGGTTGTACAAAGAGCTCTCTTCCATCTATGAAAATTTAATTTATTTAAAACATTTATATAACTACCCATCTTCCAACTAACTCTGGGTGGCTCCCAATTATTTATTTATTTAAAACATTTAAAATCTTACATTAGAATCTACTGTAATTTATTCTAGCAGATAAATATATTGATTTTGATAAATTTTGAAATATTTCTAGGAATATAAACCCTAAATATTTAATTGGTAGTGAGCACAAAGCCCACTGTGTATACATTTTTGTAAAAATCTGAACCTAAGGGTAGTAAGTTTACCCACTTATATCCAGTGTATTGAGTGAATTTTACTCATTAGGACTGATAATAAGAGCGTACAATTACCAAGCAAAGTCAACATATGAATGGCATAAAGAAAAAAAAACCTTGTATTCAAAAGAATCAACTTTATCTCTCTTATATTAAAATATGATCTAATTTGTATTGCTAACAGTTTTAAGATCAAATTTAAAACTAAATGTGATAATGAGCAACCTTGCTGAGTTAGCAAGGCATCATTAATGGAGAAAATCTATCTATGTGGTTATTAGGAGTTGAAAACAACTTGATGGCACACAATCAATTACTAAGTACCATGTTGTTGCAATTCAATTGGTTCAGAAATTATGTGGCTTGAAATTAGCAATAGATGAAAAGTAATATATTGATATTCCTCAAAGAAAGTATGTAGGGAATCCATATCTGAACTTGATCTATTTCAAAAGATTAATATGAACTGTAGTTGAAGGCCTTTTCAAAATATAATGATATTAATACTATAGAGTTTGAATTATTTTGTGTTATTGTTAACAAATCAATAAGTACATACATAGTATTTGATGCTTGTTCAAACAGATTGAGATGGGCTTTGATTTTGATCAGTTTGATTGATTATGTACCAGCAAATCAGTTCCAACTCCTAGTGACCACACAGATAGATTTTTTTTATTACAGTCAATCCCTAAACTGGTCTTTCAGGTGTTCCGACAGAGCACTCACTACCATCGTAACTGAGTTCCTCCACCTGTTGCTGGTCATCTTCTCCTTCTCTTTCTCTCCACCTTTATCAGCATTACAGATTTTCCAAAGAGATAGGTCTTTACATAAAGTAGGATAATTTGATCCTGGTCATTTGTTAATAATAATTGACAGATCTGATTGTAGTATTTTAGCTAGAATAGCATTTAAGATTTAATGTCTACAAAAAGTAATGATAAAGATCTGTAACTGGCAGATTGAGTGACATCTTTCCTCAGTTTTAAAATCACTATTATATAAGCCTCATAAAATGAATCTGGTAATTTCTAAGTGCTACCTTATAAAGAACCAATAAAAGACTTTTTAATTAGAATATTTTTTGAAAAAGATTAGATCAGGACTTGTTAACAGACAAAATGTCAACATAATTGAAAGGAAAACATTAATTTTAAAAAAAGGATACACTAAATGAGCATTACTCCCATATCCATGTCCTTCCAATAAAAAACCACCCAAAATTTCTGTTGCAAAGTGAGACATTTGTTAAGTGAGTTTTGCTCCATTTTACAACTTTTCATGCCACTGTTGTTAACTGAGTCATTGCAGTTGTTAAGTTAGTAACCCGGTTGTTAAATGAATCTGGCTTCCCCATTGACTTTGCTTGTCAAAAGAGTGCAAAAGTTGATCACATGATCCCAGAACACCGTAAATGTCATCAATATGAACCAATTGTCAAGCATCTGAATTTTGATCACATGATCATGGGAATGCTGCAATGGTCATAAGTGTGAAAAATGGTCATAAGTAACTTTTTTCAGTGCCGTTATAACTTTGAACAGTCATTAAGTGAACTGTTGTAAGTTGAGGACTACCTGTAATAATCACCATGAACTGGGGACAAAATGGATAGAAGTAGTGCACTGAAAGATACCAGGATGATAATAGAGACAGCCTCTCGGCAAAATGGAGATTAATCTACGGTTCACTTGGTGTCTGGCAAGGAGAGAAAGAAAGGGGGGAAAAAATGTTAAGCATTAATAATGTATGGTCCAATTTCAGAACAATTCTCTTTCTGTTCCATACAGTATATAATATAGCTTCAGGGTACATCTCATTCAGTGGTGGGTTGCTACTGGTTCTCCCTGGTTTGGGAGAGCCAGTAGTGGAAATCTTGATAGGAGAGCGAACCAGTTCACTCCGGATGTCAGTTGGGCTCTCCCTCCCCCCCCCCCGCCGCCTCTGCACTATACCTATCTTTATTTCTTTTGTTTTTAATTCAGCTGTAAGGCGTGGCAGAGTGAATTGCCATGCCTCAGTTGTTTTTTTACTCAATGCACTTGTGTGAAGCGCACGTTTGGTGCATGTGCGAGCGCAAGGCTCGTGCGCGATGCGAACCAGTGGTAAAATTGGTTAGAACCCACTACTGATCTCATTAGTTAATTCTAAAGTTATTACTTGATTACGCTTTAGTGTAAGAATCCCAGTTGGGCATTTATATCTGTAATAGTGATTCTACAGACCTAAAAGTTTTTGTGTACTTGAATGTACTTTTGTTCTAAGGTCACAATTTTATGTAATTCATGAATTACCAGACAGAATATATCCATGTCCAAGGGAGAAGATACAAAATTCCATCTAAGTATGAAAACAGCATACTGTTCCATTGATTTTTTTTGTATCAATTCCATATTAAAGAGTACTGTGAAATAATAAATGAAAAAAAAAGTTACCAAATGTACTGATGTTAAAATTTTAAAAGTTTATTGCAAACAATACTTAGGATCACATTTTATTTATATATTTATTGCACTTGTTTTCCTTCCTAAAGGGATTTTCTTTTTATATTCCAAAGACTCAATTCAGCCTTCTATACTGTCCAGGATTCCTTCATTTCCCACTAGTGGTAAATGTGGCCATATATTTTAAATCATCACTAAGCTATTTTTAAAAATCATGAACAAAAGTAAAATTAAAGTTGCATTAATACAGCTTAATGCTAAATTGTTATTTTTTTTATAGTGTGGTTTGTTGAGTAGTAGCCTATTCTCTACAAAATGCTAAACAATAATGTGATTCATATATCACACTAAACCAAAAAACAAATCACATTTTATATTAGAAGGATAACCTTTAAAATGCCCAAAGGAATGAGAACAATGGTTAGGATGATTAACCTAAAGAGTGGCTGGTTAGCTAGTTGGTGGATTAAGTAGGTGCCTTCTGTAAGTGTCTTTTAGTATTGAATAAAATTGACCAGTTGACACCAGGCTAAACACTCAGATGTGTCTTGTAGTGATGGCTGATGCTGCTCAAAATGCATGAATTGTCAAGAAGAAGTTGGGGAAAGATATATTTACATTTAGTAATGATAGACTTAAATTGAGACTAATGGTACTTTGTTGGCCAGAAGTCAACAAAGCAAATATGAAGGGCAAAGGTACATAAGATGGGAACAGTTGAGGAAAATGGACCCACATATTGGTGCAGAGTCCTGTCTTGTAAGCCAACTGCTCCCCTGGCAAATATTCATTTATACCATGACATAGATGAATCTGCAGCCCTGGCATGTATTTCACATATATCTTTGGGAATGTATCCATACCAGAAATATCCCCTCCTATCTTCTCTATGGTTGAGAAAGTGATAGGAAACCAGCTACAAAAGATGCTAGAGGAAGCAGTGATTTTCCCTGATCAAGATTCAGATTCAGTCATATAACAGAAATAGAGCTGGACATTCTGGTCAATGATATTCCCACCTTTATATCCTCTTAGAACTCTTGGCAGCATTCATTATTGTCATCACCTTCCTCCTGCTAGAATACATTTACCTTGAGGTATGCTTAGCTCTAACCCTCCTTGTATTTTATAAAGCTGTCTTTCTCAATTTGCCTGGGCTGGCTGAAGAATTCTGGGAATTGAAATCAAGTTATCATGGTTGAGAAACACTGAAAAACCATTCTGGTTTTTGTGATTGATTTGGGATTACTATGGGATAACTGGCCTTATTTTATTTTATTTTTTTGTATTGTGCTTTAATTGTCTGTTTTAAAATTTTTGGTTTTATGCACTTGTGGTACACATTCCAGATAGCCGAGGTGGATTATAAAATAATGTTAAATTAAATAAGTATTACTATATAATATCAAATCTGTCCTGAAAGGCGGATCTAAATTCACTCTTGATATCTGAAAAACTTCCTTGCTCACCCTATCTCCTATTAGTTTACTTTCCAAATTAGTATATCTTCTCTTAGGCAGTTTAAATACACACATTTTTCCTTGCTTTCATAGAAAGTTTGTTTCTTATTCCTTATCATATTTCACAAGAAATGCAGTGGTGCAAGGGAGCCAAAGAGATGTGATCTTTTAGAATGCAAAATAAGCTGTGTGTACTATAAGACTCCAACAAAACAAATCACTGAGCCTTCAGCCTCTCAAAACCTTCTTGTTTCAACTCTTGGCAGCCTCCCCCCCAAATATTAGAAGCCTTTGATTTTTTCTTTTTTAATTCAGCATAAATATTTTTGTCTGGCCATTCCAAATTCAGTGCAAGAGTCATAATTTTTTGAATTATTTGTGCTTCAAAATTCTGAGCACAGCACATTATTTTAAGCAACTGCAACACTCTTAGTTGATAATGGTCATACTAAGGGAAATGAAACTAACAGAAAACTAAACATTCAGTAATAGTACAATAAGCAAAATTTATCCTATGCATTCTATGCAAAGGAAAATTAATAGTGAAACAAACTGTCCCATACACTGAATTCTGCTTACACATTTCTAGACTATAGGTACAATTTATCCTCAACTTCCACAGGATATGTTTCCACAGGATATGCTCATTTCGCACAGAATGGTACATTGACGTCTTTAAAATGCTTTTTTAAAACATCAGAGTAATTATACTATGCCAACTACTATCTACTGGAACCATAGTGTCTTTTTCAATCCATTTGAATGTTTCCATAGATAAACAGTCTTCAAAATAAGCTGATGGCTTTTTATATGCACTTGATAACCACTGTGATGTGGTAAAGCTACATTTCTTGATATATAAACTGATTGCAGCAACCATATACAGAGATTTCAAAGAAGGTTACAATTTAATTTAGTTTTATTATTATATCTTTTACTCATAAAACACAGCACAGCTTCATGATTGCACTGGTTGAATAGAACAATAGAACTGTCAGGGTTCCAAGTAACACCTGCAACGAAAGAAGACTATGAGGCTTGACATTCCTCAAAGTTCCATTTTATTAGAGATGTCATATTGGACATCTGGGAAAACCCGAATCTGAAAGCTCCAGGTTTTCCCCACCCAAAGGAAAGTCCAGGTCCCTGCCAGCATCTACATGTCCATCACATGGTCCAATCAAAGCACCATCCCATCTGGAGATGCCTCCCAGTTACACCCCTCCAAGTGCAGGGCAAGATGTCCTTGACACTCTGAGAAAGGAATGTTATTATGATTATATACCTCCCCTGCTCCATACAATCACCCCTCCCAGTTTCCCATAGTACTAAATGTGGCAGGCCTGAAGGCCCAAGGCAAAAGATGGCTTCCAGGCCTGACAAGAACAGTGAACAAGTCATGGCATATATCTCTTATCAACTATTCAGTGTAGGCATAGACAGAAGTGAATTTCCCTCAGACTCAATAATAAATGAATATTAATTTGTTCAAAGTAAAGGCTGAGTTCTAGATGAATTGGTGTTGAAGTCATCCTATTAGCATTTGCTCGTTATAGGAAATGTTTTTCTTTGTGTAAAAAAAGTGAAGAATAAAGATCAAGGGGGAAAGAACTAATTATAGAATAAATAGAAGCAAAACTGGTGATTTGTTTTAATAGACGTTAAAAGTTGCATCTGACTAGCTATCTTACTGGGTTTGTATGCAACCATGTGACACTGAAAAATTGTATTAATAAAAATGCATTCCATGAGATAATTAGTGGTAAAATAGAAAAACAGTTAAGAAAATTACAGAGTTAGAAGGGACCTTGGAGGTCAACCTGCTGTCAAGCAGAAGATCTTATACCATTCCAGACAAGTTTCTGTCCAGTCTCTTCTTAAAAACCTCCAGTAATGGAGCAACCACAACTTCTGAAAGCAAACCATTTCACTGCTTAATTGTTCTTACTATTAGAAAATTTATCTTTAGTTCTCTTAGGATGGTTCTCTCTTGATTAGTTTCCATCCATTGTATCTTGTCTTGCCTTCTGGTACTTTAGAGAATAGGTTGAACCCCTCTTCTTTGCGGCAGCCCCTCAAATATTGGAACTTTGCTATCAAGTCACCCCTAGTTCTTCTTTTTACTAGACTAGACGAATCCAATTCCTGCAACCGTTACTCACATATTTTAGCCTCCAGCCCCCTAATCAGTTGGAACAACTCATTAATCTATGGGAAGCAAACTAAAGCATGTCAGTTCAACATTCTTTCCCAACTATCAAGTTCTTTCCCAGCTATGAAGAAATGTGCATGTTTTAGATGGCCTATTTATTTAATGAACTAAAAGAAATTCCCAACCATTCCAATAAAAAAATTGGCTTGTGAATTTATTTATTTAAATAAATAAATATCTGATGTATCATTCAGTGACTTGAAAGAATAGGTTGGATATAGATCATTATGGAGTAAATGTATGTGGTTGCTAGGGATCAAAAAAACCTTATGGTACATAATCAATCAAACAATCTGTAAAATACTGTATTCCATTTGTCTTTCCACGGCTATATTGTTCCAGCCTGTCAGAGATGAGTTAAAACTGAACTGCTAGTTAAAATAAAAAACAAGCAAACCTAAGATTTGGGGTTTTTTTTTAAAAAAAGTTATTGGCTACACAGTGGTTCACAAGTCAGTCCATTCTGCTATTGGATTTTTCTTTGTAATTTGACATCTCCTCTGTTTTTGAAAACGTTTGTGAATGTTGGGAAGGAAAAAAGGCACGATAAGCTCATGCTGTTCAAGTCAGAATTCATTCAACTTGGAAAAGTAGACCATATATTTAGTTATTAACACAAGGAATAAAAAGAACAAATGTTCAGTGCAATCATTGCTGATGCCTATAGTAGCAAGAAGAATCTACATGGCCAAAGGAGCTGTGTGCAGAAGATCATAACTGAGTGGGTCAGAAAGTTTCCAGAAGGATAAATCTAAATCACACTTTATAATCTAACAAATGTATTATGTCCTAAGATTTGGTGATCTATAATCCACATCTATCAGAAACTGGTGAAGTATTCTACCATTGTACATTATTCTTTTTTGTTTACTTTTCACCAGTATCTTGAACTAATATCGTGGTATATTATATACCCTCAGGTGCTTTGGAGAATAGCTTGATTCCCTCTTCCTTGTGGCAACCCCTGAGATATTAGAACACTGCTGTCATGTCACCCCTAGTCCTTCTTTTCATTAAACTAAACATACCCAATTCCAGCATCCGTTCTTTATATGTTTTAGCCTCCAGTCCCCTAATCATCTTTGTTGCTCTTCTCTGCACTCTTTCTAGAGCCTCAACATCCTTTTTTTACATTATGGCAACCAAAGCTGGGTGCAGTATTCCAAGTGGGGCCTTACCAAGCCATTATAAGGTGGTATTAACACTTCACATGATATTGATTCTATCCCTCTGTTAATGCAGCCTAGGACTGCATTGGCTTTTTTGGCAGCTGCAGCTATTATAAGAGCTAAAATGCGAACTATAAAGGGCATATCAGAGATGCCATCACATGGAAATTACATCACATTAACAAAGGGTTTTCATTAAAAAAAATAGCAAAGGAAATCTTAACAAAGTCAGGTATAGTTTCCCTCAAGCATAGATTGGTAATCAACTTTGCTTCTGAGCAAGTATTTATTTTTATTTTTATTTTATTGCAATTTATATGCCGCCCTTCTCCTGAAGGAGTCAGGGTGGCTTACAAGATAAAAATTCAACAATATTAATTAAATATAAATTAAAATCCAATTAAAATTAATTAAAATCATTACAATGTGAAAACCCCCTGAACGGGTCAGTCCATTTGATGAAAAAGCCATGTCTTCAGTTCGCGGCGGAAGGAGAAGAGGTCAGGGGCTGTCCAGAGGGTCAGCGCTCCCACAGAGAATGCTTTCCCCCTGGGGGTCACCAGCCGACATTGTCTGACTGACGGCACTCTGAGGAGGCCTGCTCTGTGAGAGTGCACAGGATGATGGGAGGATGGCAGAAGATGGTCCTGCAAGTGCCCCGGGCCTAAGCCATATAGGGCTTTCTAGGTGAGCACCAGCACCTTGAAACGAACCTGGAGGACTACCGGCAGCCAGTGCAGCTCGTGCAGGAGAGGTGTTACACGGGAGTAATGAGAAGCTCCTGTAACAACCCACGCGGCCACATTCTGGACGAGCCAAGGCCTCTGGGTGCATCCCAAGGGCAGCCCCATGTAGAGGGCATTACAGTAATCCAACCAAGAAGTAACAAGGGCATGAGTGACCGTGGCGAGGGCATCCCAGTCTAGGAAAGGGCGCAACTGGCACACCAGGCATACCTGTGCGAAAGCCCCCCTGGTTACGGCTGTCAAGTGATCTTCTAGAGACAGCCATGAATCCAGGAGGACACCCAGATTGTGAACCCTTTCAGAGGGAGTAAGTACCTCCTCTCCTATCACAAGTGATGGAACCACTAGATCCCGAGATGCCAGCATCCACAGCCATTCGGTCTTGGATGGGTTGAGTCTGAGTCTGTTTCTTCCCATCCAGGCCCGCACCGCTTCCAAGCAGTGGGACATCACGGAAAGGGCATCCCCAGGGCAGTCTGGGGTGGAGATATAAAGCTGAGTATTATCAGCATATTGATGATACCTTACCCCAAAACCATGAATGATCTCACCCAGCGGCTTCATATAGATATTAGACCAGGGGGGAGAGAACCGACCCCTGAGGCACCCCACATGTGAGGGGCCTCGGGGAGGATCTCTGTCCCCCTGCCCATACAAACTGCAAACGACCCGAGAGGTAGGAGGAGAACCACCGTAAAACAGTGCCTCCTATCCCCAGCCCCCTGAGTCGCTGCAGCAGGATACCATGGTCGATGGTATCAAAAGCCGCTGAGAAGTCAAGTAGGACCAGGATGGAGGAACAGCCCCCATCCCGGGCCTGCCAGAGATCATTCACCAGGGCGACCAATGCCGTTTCCGTGCTGTGACCACACCTGAAACCTGATTGATACGGGTCAAGGTAATCCATTTCCTCCAGGAATTGAGGGAGTTGCTGTGCCACCACGGACTCGACAATCTTCGCTATAAAGCGAAGGTTGGAGACTGGACAATAGTTGTTAAGAGAGTCTGGATCCAGGGTAGGCTTCTTAAGGAGGGGTCAAACCACCGCCTCTTTAAGTGTGGCGGAGAAACCCCTTCCTTTAAAGAAGCATTGACAACAGCCTGGATCCAGCCTCCAGTCACCTCTCTGGCTGCAGAAACAAGCCAGGTGGGACAAGGGTCCAATAAACACGTGGAGGCACTGAGCCGACCCACAATCCTGTCCACTTCATCCACTGACACAGGCTCGAACTCAACCCAGATGTTACCTTCAAGACAAGCCCTTGTCTCCTCGATAGACTGCCCAGTCAGAGTCCAACCCAGTCCAGATCTGAGCGATTTTATCTTGCAGAAACTGTACAAAACCCTCAGCTCTGCCCTGCAAGGGGTCCTCCCTCGCTCCATGATTGAAAAGAGAGCGGGTCACTCTAAACAGGGCTGCTGGGCGGTTTTCTGCAGATGCAATGAGAGCAGTGAAATAATGGCGTTTCGCCGCTTCCATTGCCACAAGATAAGATAAGATAAGTAGTTAAAGAAATGTTCCAGTTTTGGTTTGTTCCTGGAATAGCTAGTATATTTTATTATAATCTGAGTTCCACCTTTTCCTATCACTGTTATCACAGTAACATTTAAATAAATACAGATTAGCTTTCCAGTGTCCTTGAGACTTGGTCTATAAACTAAGAGGAGGCAGACTTTTCTGAGTTCCTTCCAATTAGTTTAGCAATGGGTGACTCACATGACACAATTAAAAAAGTCAAGATTGTGGCTGTGTCCAAATGATCAAAGCCCCACCAATTTTACATGTGGCTCTAGCTGCCATGCTGGTCTTTGGACACCTGCTTCATGAGCTGTGATAGTGAGAAAAGCATACTTGAAAAAATATTATTATGTCTTAAGTAAGTTAACAAATCACAAAAGGATTAGATGCAATGATACAAATTTGCCCAAAAGAATTAAAAAAGGGGGTGGACTGAATTGGTTGTACAAATACAAATGAATGTGTTTGAACAGTTTTAATAGGATATATTTCCTCATTCAGATTTCTACTGGAGTTAGCATATTTCTATAATAGATCCTGACAACAATTCCCAGTTACTGGTGATAAAAACTTCTCTATACTTATTTGTATTCTCCAGATTTCTTAAATTTTCCCCAACTGCACAGCTGAATGACACACAATTGCCCCATTTAATAGGACTGACTCTTGTTGGAAAACTGACTTCATGTGTATTGTTTTTCTGTGCTGTTAAAAGTGTATATTGTTTAATCCACCGTTAATAGAATGACTTCTAAAATTCACAGTAAAGGCAGGATTTATTTATTTATTTAGCATATGGCTGGTCACACACAGTATTAAAACACTTCATTTTTATAGGTTAAAACAGTTAAAACAATAAAAAAAAGCAGTAAGAAAACCTAAGAGGAAAACAGAAATAACATTTCAGAGTTTAATGTCGAGTTTGGAGATCCAGTCAGTAGCTGTTGTTGTTATGCAGAGGAAGTCCCTAGAATTTCCTGGATACCTTCTGTTAGAGCATTCCCTCACTATATATTGGATAATATCAGTCGGGTACCCGTACCAGTCAGGGTCAGGCCCGGGTACAGCACGGAGATGGCATTGGTCGCACTGGTGGATGATCTCTGGAGGGTTTGGGACAAGGGATACTCCTCTGTCTTGGTCCTATTAGATCTCTCCATGACTTTTGATACCATCAACTATGGTATCCTACTGCAATGCCTTGAGCGGTTGGGAGTTCTACGGTGGTTCTCCTGCTACCTGGCATTCGCAAGCGGTGTTGGCGGGGGGACAGAGGTCTGCCCCAAGGCCCCTCACTTGTGGGGTCCCTCAGAGGTCGGTCCTCTCTCCCCTTCTGTTCAACATCTATATGAAGCTGCTGGGGGAGATCATCTGTGGTTTTGGGGTGGGGTATCATCAGTATGTTGATGATACCCAACTTTTTATATCCACCCTGAATCAGCCCAGTGATGCCCTCGACGTGATGTCCTGGTGCATGGAAGCGCTGCAGCTCTGGATGGGGAGGAATAGGCTTCAGCTTAACCCTGCCAAGTCGGAGTGGCTGTGGATACCGGCATCTTGGTTCCAAGGGAATATTCCATCACTGGTTATAGGGGGTGAGGTATTGCCCCCTGTTGATAGGGCGCGCAACTTAGGCGTCCTTCTGGATTCACGGCTGACTCTGGAAGATCATGTTACGACCGTGACCAGGGGGGCATTTGCCCAGATCCATCTGGTGCACCAGTTGCGCCCCTACCTGGATGCCCTACGCACAGTCACTCATGCACTCATCACCTCCCGGATCGACTACTGCAATGTTCTCTACATGGGGCTGCATGGGAGTGGCTTCAGCTGGTGCAGAATGCGGCCATGAGGGTAGTGATGGGAGTGTCCCGACACTCTCATGTTACACCCCTCCTGCGGGACCTGCATTGGCTACCAGTTGCCCTCCGGGTGAGATTCAAGGTGCTGGTAATCACCTATAAGGCTCTACATGGCTTAGGCCCGGGGTATTTGGCAGACCATCTGAGGCCAGCAACTGCTCCCCATTGCCCAGTGCGTTCCCACAGGGAGGGCCTCCTTGGGGTGCTGTCAGCCAGACAATGTCGTGGCCTTCTCTGTGGGCGCACCTACCCTGTGGAATCAGCTCCCCCTGGGCCTCTGGGTGGCCCCTGACCTTCGCTCTTTCCGCCGTGACCTTAAAACATGGCTATTTCGCCTGGCCGGTTTGGACTGAAAGGGTTTTAGAGGGGATTTTAATGGTTTTATAGTTTTATTGGGTATTTTTAAAAAATTGAACTTTGTGTGTTTTATTGTTGTGAGTCGCCCTGAGTCCTTTCGGAGATAGGGCGGCATATACGTCTAAATAATAAATAATAAATAATAAATAAATAATAGTCCGCCGGGGGCCCCCGCAATCACATTGTGCTGAAGGTGTCTTTCCCCATTTATACAAGGAGTCGGCACGCACCCCGTGAGTCGTTCTAATTAGTAAAGGCAGGAAACGGTGGGCTAACAAAACGTTAATCAGCACTGAATTTTTCAAAATGCTTCAACAAACCGACTATTGAATAAAGATAAAGAGAAGGACATTGAGATGTTACCGTTTAAAGCAGCATATAGATGGAACTGAATTAGATCTTTCAGTTGTGCAGTTTTGGGTTACTGTGTCAGAGAAAAAAGTAATGGCTGATGTTCCATTTTTTCATAATTATAAAACATAGAACTACCTAGATTTGTCTTCAGTCTTAAGATGCCTTCTTCTGAAGAGGAAGAAGGGAGGGGGGGGAGAAAAGAAAAAAAAAAGAAATGTGACATTTCTTTTAGCAAAGTTTTAGTGCAAATTGAAGTTGTACACTGTTAGCTTTATATAAAAAAATAAAAAGTCAAAATAAACTATAGTTGGTACCATTTTCAAAAGTAGTACAAAACATAACCACCAAAAACTGATGTTAATTCTCAAGAAAATATTCCTTCCCCTTCTCCTGAATAGGCTTTGAAGAGATTTCTCATTGAATTCAGATTCAGTATTCTTGAAATATTCCACTAGATGGCATCTCAGTTCTTCAAACTACATCTTAATGTCTTCTGTAGTTTTGTAGCTCTATTTGCATAATCTGAAAGCTGTACACTTTCATTTATCAATAAAAGGCTGTCAAATGCCTTCATTACTCTGTTTCTGTGCTCGAATACTGCATCATGCTTGATAAATGACTTTGCAATATTTTTTCTTATGAAGTGAAACACGCACACTGCTCAAACTATCTTCTCATATTTACCCAGAAGTAATGTCTGTAATTGGCAGTTTATAATAAAATCATTTGAACTGTAGGTGCTTACAAGATGGCATCCTTGCAAGGTATTTTATTACTTATTCTTACATCAAATGAGTTGTACATTCAAACGTTTCATTCCAAGCCATTAATTTTTTTCTTCTATACTATTATGAAGAAGGAGAAGGATGTTGTTATACGGTTAAATTTAATATGGTTTTCTTCAGAAGATTAAATACATCCTGCTTATCATAAAAACAGCAATACACTTCTATATTCATGATGGATTTGATCCTGGGCATAACACTCTAACTACTATTACACATTTTCCCACCCCCACTCTCTCTCCCTCCCTCCCTCTCTCCCCCATCTCTCTCCCTCCCTCTCTCCCTCCTTCCCTCTCTCTCTCTCCCTCCCTCCCTCTCTCTAACAAGCAGAGGGTCTATCTTTTTTTTTTTTTGGTCAACTGAATATTGATCCAGTGATTATGATTAACCAACCAGCTTGATTAACCAACCATGGGATCAAAACTTTCAGGACTCATAGCAGAAACTGTAATGCAACGTCTAGAAATTACAGCATTCCATGAATACAACCAAAAGTATGGATCCAGTATGTAGATGACAGCTTTGTCATAAAACAAAAACAAACAACTAGAGAAAACACATGAAACTATTAGCAACATATTCAAAGGGATAAAATTCACAAGGGGAAGAAGAAATCAGCAACCCATTATGCTTCCTGGATAGCCTTTTCAGCAAAGGAAATCAGGATACTTAGAAATACAAGTTTATGGAAAAACCACCCAGACTAATCAAGCAATCTCCCACTAGCAAAGTAACAAAGCAACCTCCCACAAGAGAAGCTGTGTAAGAACATTGTTCAGATGATCATAAAGACATTGCTGCAAGCCAGAATACCAGAAAGGGGAAATAGGTTGTCTATACAACATTTCCCAACAAAATGGATACCCATGCAAATTTATCAAAAGGTGCCTGATAGCCCAACACTATAGCACAAGGGATAACATGAGAACGCTATGAGAAGGATAATACTGCCATACATCAAAAACATTTCAGAAATAACCAATAGACTATTATAATCACGTGGCATCTCCATAGCACATGAACCAACTAAAGCTCTCCAAAACATCTTAAGTAAACAAAAAGATTGAATAGCCTAACAAGAAAAACCAAGAGTCATCTACAGCAGGGGTGTCAAACTCATGTCGTCACAGCAGTGTCACATGATGTATTAGGACGTTTTTCCCCTTCGCTAAACCGGGCGTAGGCGTGGCCAGTGTGTGACGCAACTGGCTCGTGGGTTCTCATTGCGAACTAGTAGTAAAGGTAAGTGGAACCCAACCCTGACGGAGTGCCTCTAATGCCTGAACCAAGAACTGCAAGAAAATTGTCACTGTTGAATGCGTGTCTGAAGGACAAGTATGATGAGTACATAAGGCATCCTCTGTTGTCTACTAGCATACATTTTCCATTTGGCTGGGAATTCACTTTCTTAAAAAAGAATATACTCTCTATTTAGTTGGAAGTTCCTCTAAAATTCTAAATTTGAACTCTCCTAATTCATTGTTATGACAAGCTTTATTTCTAGGAAATAGAAGAGTACAAATACTCTCTTATATACTTCAAAGAACAATGTATATGCTAAGCACTGATGAAATCTCTGGATTTTGCAATGATTTGTATAAAACATTGTATAACTACAATTCTGCCTAAACATTTTCTCTTTTTTAAAAAAAATGCAATCTTTTCTCATATCTGCCAAGTGTTTGGAATAATCGAAGAGCCCTAGTAAAATTACAGGCTGGTACTTGAATTAAATCCCAAAGTTCTTCATGATGACTAACCAATCCACATAATCCAGTGGCAGATAAAACTGTTTTTCCCAGTATGCTTACTATCATATAATATGCTATTTGAAATTAATGATAATTTTAAGAAGCTGTGATTTTAATGTTTTCTTTAGTTTGGGTGTAGGAAAGGAGCACTCTGAGAGTAGTAAACACTGCTTTATCTCCAGTTATTAATGTCTCCTTGGGCCAAATCCCTCCATTTAGGACCTGATAGACAGAATGGCTGATGGGAAAGGGGGAGGAGCTAAAATAAATTGATAAATTTTTGCAACTATCTGTGCAATGCAAGTGGAAGCAGAACAATAAAACTAAAAACAAATGTTGTCGCATCATGACAAAATCCCTGCCACTTTTGTGAGTACCATGTACAAAACCTTGATGCCAATGAATCTGTTTCTCATCCTGAAAATTTGGCAGATATGTCCTCTCCACAAAACATTATAAGGCAAATTGATGCAATAATATAACCTGAAACATTTTTCATAAGCATATGGAGTAAAGATCCATTTTGAAATCAAAGGTTATGCTCTTTTGTGAATCAATATCTGTGTTTCAAAGCCTCTGAAATTAGTTTGACTTTTCAAGTGAAATCCTGAAAAAATATTAAAAACATAATGAAGGAAAATGTCACCATCTGCTTTCTGATTGGCTTGGAAAGTGAAGTTGTTAATGGAATTTCATTCCTAAGTGTTATTTAGTATATTGAGTTAAAGCTAAAGCATAGCTGAATAAATACAAAGGAATTTTACTCAATACATTTTATCTGAGCATAGTATGGTCTAGAGATTAATGAACAGTTTGCCAGACAGATCATGAAAATAAATACAGAAGATGTAAGAAGCAAAATCATTCCCTGAACTTTTTAAAATTAATTATAGAGTCTTCAAGTATACTTTAATTGACTAAGTTTTCTCATTTGATGTTGTACCATCGTTATATCTTGTGCCCAGATAAAAATCTTTTATCTTATCTGATTGCATTGAAAGGCCAAGGAGAGATATCATTCAAAATTGCCCTTTTGTCCTATCACCAAACTAAGCATTCTTAATACTCTTTGCATTATAACCTTGAGCTAGGAAGGGGAAATAGGTCCAATATATTATAGAATTTCTCAGCATGGAAAGAGACTCCAGTTTCTCTTCTTAAAATTGAACAGAAAACTACAGGCACAGAATTTTAATTTTAGAAAGATGTTCCTGCATCTACATTTGTTTTTATCTTCATCTAACAAGTAGCTAAATGAGAAAACAAAGGGATGGCAGGTATACGCGGGAACAGATGGCTTGAAAAATGTATGACTTGGTTGTGACATATGTGGATATTTACCTAAACACATCAGAATCTGTGGTCTTTTGGCAGCTACATAACATTTCTACTGAATATCAGAATTGTGTATCTTCAAAAATATTTGCACACTATTTAGTACTTTTTAATACTTTTCAGGTTTTTCAAAAGATTATAAACATTATAAAACCCATTGTAGATATGAGTCAGCTTATGCATGTGTCTAATACATTAGATGCATTTATGTGGGGAGCATAACATCTGATTATGTTCCTAAATACAAGTGTCTTTTCTTGGTAGCATTACTCCAACACAATGACATATTTGTTTTGTATCACCAAATGTCTAATCTCAGGAACTCCAGAAATTTATTCCCCAAAATGCTATTCTTGTCACTCCATGTTCCAATGATAAGCATGGATGGTAGCTGTGCTGCCCACCAACAGAGGTGGAACAACAAAAGGGTGAGCAGATACATGTTCTTCCTAAGAACTTATGGACAATAATAATTGGTTGTGCAAACTTTGGGATAATAAATGTCCAGAGTTGTTTCAATACAAAATGGGTGGCAAATAAATTTAATAAATAAATAAATAAACACATTTTTTCATCTTTGTAAACTAGAAGAATGTAAACTAGAAGATGCCTTACATGGGATCAAAATGAAGAAGCAAATATAACCAAAAATTCTAGTTTGAATGCATGGACATCTAAATGAGTGTTTAATGTATGTAACGATAACATAAGATATCGTTGCCATATCTTTTACTGAAATAGCAAATTAACTTTGGACCAATTGTTACAGGTTCATGATGGATGTATATATATATATTCATATTTTCATATTTTTGGGATATATTTTAGATTATATCGATTCTTCAAAAACTGTGTACCCAGAATAGTCAAAAGAATAATTGTAAAGGATACATTTATATCCGATTTGTAGAGATGAACTATTGATATGAACTGCCTGTCAAGCTTTGAATTAGGTTATCTATGGGCAAAGTAGGAAAGAAGAGGACTCTCAGGCTATTGGTCAAATTTCCTAGGATGTTCTTTCTCCCAGAAATGACTTTCTTACTGCACTGATGGATTGTATTTTGTTGGTATATAATTTGTGTAGATAAGAGGAAAAAATGGAGGCACCTAAGAAAGCAGACACAGAGCACTGAACAAAAATCAATATACTATTGTTAAGTTCAAATAATAATAGCAATGGATTGCCTGGTCAAGAAGGACTGTGCTAGATGTTGGATTTACTGGACATTTGGTGACAAGTGGGCTATAGAACCCAGGACTGTTGACTGAGCAACCAGGGCCACCAGCTACAGGACTGCTGGAAAAAAAGTTGCTTATCACCACAAATATTCAAAGATACAGAGGCATTTGTTTGCAAGCAAGAACTGGTGAGAACACAAAACAGACTAAGTAATAGAAAAGGAAGAAGCTAAAGTGCTCTGCAACTTTAGAATTCAATCAGACAAGTACATGCCACACAACACTCCAGACTTAACAATTGTTGATAAGAAAGTCAAAAAAGTTTGAATAGGGGACACTGCAATACCTGGGGACTGCAGAATGGAGAGAAAGAACTGGAGAAAATCACTGAAGATCCACAAGTAGAAGTAGAATGACTGTGAGAAAAGAAAGCAAAAATAATATCAATAGGCACCTTGCATACATTCCCAAAACATCTGGAGCACCAGCTGAATACCATTGGCATTGACAAAATAACTATCAGTCGATTGTAAAAGGCGGCTTTACTTGTAATAGCTTATATCCTACAACAATACGTTTAATATTATTAAACAATATATGTATATTCTAGATACTTGGGAAGGACTTGATAGGTGACAAAAATGCCAAATCCAATCTAAACATCTGACTGACTATGCAACCAATGAAAATAACAATATTTTTGTAATATTTCCTTTTGTCTAAAATGGTAAATCAAGTAAAAGAGCTGAAACACTTTAATGGAGAACCTGATTGAGCTAGTGATGGAAATTATTCAATTAAGAACTAGAAGACTTACCAGCTTTCTAAATTAATCTTTTTCCTCATGCTCATACAGATATTGATCATACAGATTTTGAACATATTAACAAAAGAGGTATCTTTTAATGACATAAAGCAGAAAAAACTGATTATAATCATTCAAATTAATTCTCTTCTGGAAAGGATCCATGAACAGCTTTTATTTTCATACTCACGTTGCTATTGATCATTCCATTCTTGCGAAGGATTTAAATTTCTATTCAATTTCAGAGAGACTAGATGTTCTTCCTGTACTGTACAGTGGACCAAAGACAATATCAGATGAAACAACAGATGTGCAAAGCTATATACAAGTTCAGTACTTTTTTCCTTTTTGTCCAAAATGATCTATAGTAAAGACATTATGAATCAGACTGTTAAGGCTGGCAATGGATGAAATAATCACCTACATAATCTTGTTTTCCTGTGTTCATTGCCTGTGGTTTTGTTAACTGCTGGGCAGAAGAATCCAAAGCTCTTGGAGGACTTTGAACAGCAACCCTCCAAGAAATCAAAAGCTTGCAAGCAATAGATGGATGGAGTAGAGTGACAAAGAAGTGGTTCTAACATTTATCTGGTTTCTCCTAGAAAAGTGATGGCTAACCGTTTTGCCATCGCGTGCCAGGAGCGGGGGGGGATCATGCATGCGCGTGCCCACACCCATAGTTCTATGCGCCCTGCCCCTGCTCATGCGTGCATGATCCCCCCCAAAGTTCTCCTTGCTCCTGGCACAGGATGGCATGGTAGGCCCGTTTTTTGCTGTCCCCAGCCTCCAGAGCCTTTCTAGGAGTCTGGGGAGGGCAAAAACGGCCTCCTCCCCCCAAAGACCCTCTGGAGGCCAGAAACAGCCTGTTTGCCAACTTCCGGTGGGACCGGAAGGCCCATGTTTTGCTGTCTCTGGCCTCCAGAGCATTTCTAGGAGTCTGGAGAGGGTGAAAACGGCCTTCCTCACCCCCCGGAGGTTTTCCAGGGGCTGAAAATGCAGACCTGGGGCACACATGCCATAGGTTCACCATCACAGTCCTAGAATCTTTTTTTAAAAAAAATCCTCCACATCAGATTTAACATTTTTGACAAATTGAAGATTACAGAAGAGAAAATTCTATACAATCCCCTGTAAGATTCTAAAAATATCTTTCCCCCCTATCCATTGTTAAAGCTTCTGACATTGGGAACATTGAATTCCATTATTGCAGGGGGTGAAAGGTTTAGTGGTAATGTTGGATCTCTTTCTGTAAAATTTGAACATTCTCTGTTTAATTTGACAAGTGGACATCTGATTAATCCTCTATGCCATAGGTCTATTTCCATTGTTCTTACTTCCTAGCCTTGTCTTCCATTAAGTAATAACATGGGTTTGCCTTCAGTTTCATCAGTTTTATGGACAGTGTTCATGTTTCCTCTGTTCCTATATCTGTGCCACTCCATTTGCTCTGAAATAAAACTGCCCAGGAGACCTTCATCCTTACATTGTTCTCACTTCATTTCTTTCCTTCATTCCTTCCTCAATAATAAGCTCCTTTGTTTTGGCAGTGCCTTTCCAAAACTTCCACCCTTTCTCCAGTATAACAGACCAGTATCTAGTATATTTACAAATCACCAGGACAGAGTCATCTGATTTGATACATTAAAAGGAATTCTGTGGTTATATCAACATGGGGTGTGGTATAACTTCAATTGGACATTGGAAAGCTCTGCTAACCAGGCAAACCTCCAATGGATTGGAAAAACGTATTGGTTGAAAATAGAAGGAAACATAATTTAATTAATGTGAAAATGTCTTCTATTCCTAATCTTTTTGTAAAAGAGTGAGACTCTTTAATGGAGGACCTGATTAAGATAGCAATTATTCAATTAAATTTCATGCAGAACTAGAAGATTTAACAACCTTCTAATTTAATCTTTTTCCCCTGCTCATACAGATATTGATCATACAGATTTTGAACATTTTAACAAAAGAGGTTTCTTTTAAAAACATGAAATTGGAAAAAAGCTAGTACAACTCTTAAAAGAGAGGATCTTCTGAATGGTCATTTATAGTCCTTAGGCTTCATTATAGGATATTTCCATTATAATTAGGGAAAAAAATGTTTAAAACATATTAAACCTTTCAGCACATTTTCTTTATTATTATTGCCACCTTTCTCTTACATTTTTATATATGGAGGAATGTTTAATTTAACCATGATATTAATGTGTCAAAAAAGAAAACAAATGAACATGGATAGAGTAATTTAACATCATTATAAAAAGGAAATGAAGAAGTCAGTATGTTATACTGTAAAGATTATGAGTAGGAGAGTATCTCCAAATTGAGTCATAATTTTGATATTTCTTCAAAAATTCCAACTGAGTTTGACAACTATTAGATAAAATTGATTCATTATGAACTGCTCAACAATTCACAGTTCCACATTCTGCTATATTATTTCACAGTCCTTGGGATAATTTACTTTTTTTGCACTGCTTGCTTATGGTCTCCGAGAAAACATTAAAAGAAAAGTTAATGTTTTTATACAAAGGAGGTTTCAGTCACAGGTATATTGAAGTGAGACAATTTGGATGACTTCCAACTTTCATTGCAACAAGTATAGATATATTTAGTAACTCTTCACTCTTATAAGGTTACGAACAGATATCTCCTCATCCCATATCCCATTCTTTCTTTGGCATTGGTGACAGCTCTCCTATTAATGAACTTCCCCACGCCCTCCCCATCCCCAAAGGCACTGTGATCAGGGGTGAAATCCAGCGGGTTCTGACAGGTTCTGGAGAACCGTAGCGGAAATTTTGAGTAATTCAGAGAACTGGCAAATACCACATCTGGCTGGCCCCAGAGTGGGGTGGGAATGGGGATTTTGCAGTATCCTTCCTCTGCCACGCCCACCAAGCCACACTCACAGAACCGGTAGTAAAAAAATTTGGATTTCACCACTAACTGTGTTGGACTTTCAAAAGCTTGTAGGTTTTTCCAGAAGACTTTTGGAGCTAACTGTAGAGCTAGAGAAATATATGTGTATGTATAAGTGTATATGCTTTTCTTGTTAATTGATATTACTTATCTTTTTGTTATTAAAGTTTTATTTTGTTTTATTCTTGTTGCTAGTCTAATATCTTACACTATCTAGAATCCACAAGGATTGAAGTTGTAGATGGATTGTATAAACAAATAAAAGTTATTTGTTGAATAAGACAGGTCTGCTCCTTACAGGTTTTTGAGACGTCTTTCCTTCCTGAAACATTTTGATGAAGTACCATATTTAAAACTTTGCAGTGAAGTAACTTCTCAAAGTACTTTTAAATATGTAATTGCTTTTTTTGCTCTCACAACTGATTTTTGTGCTATAGATTTATGTGTGACAATGCTTTTTCATTCAATTAATCATTTTTATCCTAATTTAAGTATTCTCTTAATCCAATTTGGATTACTTCATGTTCTTACCCAATTCTTTGTTTTCATAATTTACCTATTCCATTTTTAATTCTGTTTAAAAATAGTATTTTCAATTGTGATAGTTTTCACTTAGTCATTCTTCCCTTTTTAACATACATTAACTAGCTTCTGCTTTGTTCAGGGTTCTTTATTATGAATTGGTATAAAATATATCTTTGTCTCTTTTCTTTTGGTGCTTTGGCCTTGCAAGATGTGTTCCCCACAATCCGATCTGTCAGTCAAATTTAATCAGTCAAACTAATGGTCAGAGAAAATCAAATGCTAAAGTATTTATCAAATGTGGGAAGATTCACCACTTGGGTGAACTTTGAAGTAAAGGAAAGGGTATCTTTCTGGGCTAGTTCTAATCAGATAAAGAGCCCCCCAGCCCAGAAGGTAAATTAGACATCCAGGAAAAATATAATAAATTTTTCTATAACATATATGGAGAAACTGAGCTAGATGCAAATTAGAATTTGGGGTTTTCATTCTATAGAAAATTATTTGAGCAGTGTGCCTTAGTTGCATTTTCCTATTTGGGGAGTGAGTCTATATCTATGTCTGTGTGTATTCTTGGCTCCAGTTATTTTTTTGTCTTCTCCTTTTGCTTTTCAACTTCTATTTAGTTTGTTAAATTTATATATATATATATATATATATATATATATATATATATATATATATATACACACACACACACACACACACACACACACACACATACACATATACATACACACACATACACACACTCTTAAACACATACATTTGTCTAATGTGCTAACTTGCTCAGTTCTTGAGGACTCAAGGAATGAAGACTTGAATTTTTACTGAAATCAGCACTCTTGCTCTGAAAGAATGTTAATTGCAGCATATGACAACTAACAATTTTGGGACTGACAACTGGCAGTCCCAAAATAGCTGGATCACCACTTGAACACCATAGGCATTGACAAATTTTCTATCAGTCAATTGCAGAAGGCGGCTTTATTTGGAACTGCTTCCATCCTGCGATGATATCTGTAACACTGTCAAACATCCAGATCAAACAAAAACGTGATGCGCGGAGGTGGCAATCAGCGGCAATGTGCTGTGGTGATCCCTGCAGCCTGGAACAGGTCTAAAATGGAGCATGCAAAGGCCAAAAACGCATTGCATGGAGGCCAAAAACATGGCAATGGGCTCTGACGATCCCCGCAGCCTGGAACAGCTGTTGGCAGTATTCCAAGAGGCTGATCCAACTGCCAATCAGCTGTTCATGCTAAATCAGGCTGCAATAATGTGCTGAAGGTGACCAGGCTGTTTGCTATTTGCTGCAAGGACGCTAGCCAGATGAATACCGATGAATGCTGGTAGGCAAAGGCAGAATTTTTTTTCTTGTTTTTCTCCCCAAAAACTAATGTGCATCTTAAACTCCAGAGTGTCTTATACTCCAAAAACTACAGCACTTGGGCTTCAGTAAGGTAGTTGACAAAGTAGATCACAGCCCACTTCTTGGTAAGATAGAACAATGTGGGATAAAGAGTACCATCATCAGATGGATTTGGAGTTTGCTGACCAACCACACTCAACATATAGTCCTCAGTGGAACTACATGGAGGAAAGCATGTAGTAGGATACCAAAGTCTTAGACCAGTGGTGAAATCTGAACTGGTTTACTACCGGTTCGCTGGCTGCTCATGTGCGCTGCACACACGCATGTGGAGTGTGCACCACACACCAAATGTGAGGTGCGCACGTGCAGTGTTCACTCAGAGGAAGCATGGGGTAAGTAGAACAGCGCACGGTGGGATCAGCTATGGCATGCAATCTTCTTTTTTACTTTTAAAAGCATTTCGGCCGAATAGGTTGTTAAAAAATGCTTTTAAAAGAAAAAAAAAGCCTCTGACGATTGCACGGCTCAGCTGTAATTGTCAGAGCCCTTTTTTTACCTTTTAAAAACATTTTTTTTTAAAAGCAGCAAACGGGCAAGTGGGTGGGCATGGGCGCGGGGGGCAGGGATTTTTGTTACCGGTTCTCCGAACTACCCACCGCCATTGCTGGATCGGCTGATCAGGTTTGAATGGGGAACATTTCACCCTTGTCTTAGCCCGAGTGTTCTTCAACATCTTCATAAATGACCTAGGTGAAGGGATTGAAGGGATACTCAGCAAATTTGCAGATGACACAAAGCTGGGGGGAAATGTGAACACTTTGGAAGATAGGCTCAAAATTCAGAAGTATCTTTACAGACTTGAGCATTGGGCTCTATTCAACAAGATACAGTTCAGTGATGAGAAAAATAAGGTCCTGCACTTAGGCAGGAAAAAACAGACGCACAGGTACAGGATAGGCAGTACTTGGCTCAGCAATAGCAACAAGATCACGATAAATAATAGTACCATTTTGTATTGCACTAGTTATACTGCACTTGAATCTGCATCCAGTTCTGGTTACCACAATACAAAAAAGATGCGGAGACACTAGAAAATATGCAGAGAAGAGCAACAAAGATGGTAAGGGGGCTGAAGGCTAAGCAGAACAAAGAGAAGGCTTAGGGGAGACTTAACAGCAGTCTACCAATACTTGAAGGGCTAACACAAGGAAGAGGGGGGGGTCAGTTTATCCTCCATCTCCAATCAGCTCATTGCAGGACAAGAAGTTCTGGATGGAAGCTCATCAGAGAAAGATCCAACCTGGATATAAGGAGGAATTTTTTGACAGTGGAACAAATCCTGGAGTTGTAGGTGCACCATCACTGGAGATTTTCACCCCATTTGTTTGGGGTATATAAGGATTTCTGCCTTGGATAGGTGGTTGAATTGAAAGGACCTTCCAGCCCTGTTATTCTATGATTCTTTATTTGCCCATTCCATCTGTCAGTTAATTTTAAAAATGAAGGTGTATGGATGAGGAGATCATCATTTTATCTCTGGAGAAAATCGATCAGAAGAAAAGTGTTGGGTGAGGGTGAATAGACCTTGAATAGACCTTTTCAAGAGTATGAGAGGATATTGTCAGGATTTGGGGGAGGAACTTCAGAACTGCCATGACCATCCCTGAGAAGGCAGAGTAGTGGATCCAACACAAGCCACTCATGCTTGCATTCACATATGTTAGGCAGTGTCACTGGCAAAACTGAAAATAGGAAGAAGCTTTCCATAAGGACAGAATAGAAATAAAGCATTTCTATAGGTGAAAATCAAAAATGTTCCAACTACTTTAATAAGCAGGGTATTAGAACTCTTCAGATTTTTATGAAATTCTATAGGTTTCATTTCCCCATAAGTCAATTTTATTCAATCCTGATAAAAAAATAAAAAAAAGCATTAGACAGTGTTTGGGAAAAGTTTGATTAGTTATGGTAAGTAAAGAAATGTTAATTTAAGAAAGAACATTTATATGTATGTGCACAGGCACACCTGTGAATGCATGTTCACACAAGTAGTTTTGGAAATAATCAGCAGTATGTATAGTTCTACTTCAGCTGTTCTAGTTCTCTGCAGCTGCTCTGTTAATGCAAACTGCTCTTATCAAACAGCATATGTACGAAATTTTGATCCTGGTGGAATAATACAAATGAATAAAATGTAATAGGATACAAACATTTTATTACAGTCAAGACCAGCTTATAAAAATTAAAACACCCACATGCAATTCTAGAACCCAACAACGTTTTATAAATCATGCAAAATATTTATTTGGTTATTGGGTCTGACAATAGAAAACCATTATGACTTAGCCACAGAATTTAGTAATTGAATGGGGAATTTCTTATCTTTTTCAAAAAATCTAAATACTCTTTGTCTGCAAGGGCTAAGGGTTTAATTAATTGGGAGTGAAATTCCTTGTAAAATCTGTATCACGGAGAGACTTGTTCTAAAGTTCAGTCTTTAGAACAGAGTCAAAAGAGCATCTTCTTTGTGAAAGGGATATCTGGTACCATCCCTGATTGCAGAGAAAGGGCACTTTGTTCAAGAACCCTTGTTCTAGAGATGCAGTTGGAATTGGACAACATGGATAACTGAACTGAAGGTTGCAGTTTCCTTGTTCCATTACAAAGTTAGTGTAGCCTTGAAGCAGCTGCAAAATTATTCTGGAATGCCATAGTCTCTCTTTAATGACCTCTTTTAATTGATCAAATCTCATGGTTAAAAGCAATCAACAGGCAGACCCAAATGGAGCAGCTTGCTGGTTACTGTTTTGTGCTATTTAGATTGGGAGAGTTTGCCTACTGTTTTGGCAGCATGTCAAATATGCCACAAATATGGATTTGTGAAAGCCTTGTTGCATACTTTTTCACTGATATTGAATTGGTTAGATACAATGGTGGGATTCAAATAATTTAACAACCGGTTCTCTGCCCTAATGATTCCTTCCAACAACCAGTTCACCAAACTGGTTAAAAACCAGTTTTCCCAAAGTGGTGCGTGTTAAGGATATTGATGTTGTTTTACCAACCAGCAGAGTAACTGCACAAGGAAACGTTGAGAGCAATGAATAAGAAAACTGGTTTAGCAAAAGTTTACTTTATCGTAGGAAAAAGCAGTAGCGTAGTCATAAACAAATCCCAAGTCTTCACCAATAAATCAGTCCAGTAAATCAGTCCAAACAACTCACTCTGGTTAACAAACCACGATGGTAGCAGATCCATCAACAGATAGCAACTCCTTCACATTAGCAGCTCCTAGCAGTTCATAGCAGTTCAGTCACAATAGCAGTAGCAGTTCATAGCAGCAGCAGTTCCCAACAGACCAGGTTACAATACTTTGTTTAAATATACTCCCAACTAGTCATTATCCAATTACAGCATGACTCAGCAAGAAGGTAACATTTACAGTTTAAAGTTACAGTATATATATATTGCCTGGACAACTGGTTCTAACATTATATACATCATATAGAATCCTAACAGTGCGAACTGGCTGAATCCCACCACTGGTTAGATACCCATTGGTTCTCTGTAAGACTCAAACTCTTATTTGTTTGTGCAATTTATAGATAAATAGCAATGAGTATCTATCCATGGTGTATTACTGGAGTTTGTTTTATCAAAAGCCACTTTCAAGTTTACAAAGGTTACACACAATTGCGTGTGAGAGTTACATATATATTAATCAGCTGGATGGTGGAGCAGAAGACAATGGTTTAAAGTTAGTCTTCCTTCCCTAAAACTTGCTTTCTCATCTTCAGGATGCTGCCTTTCTCCAGCCAATTGCACTACTTCTTGCATAGATTTGTTTACAATGTGTTGATTATATTTAGAAAACTTATAAGCCTATAATTATCAGGGAGTGCCTCATCACCTTTTTAAAGATGGGCACAATGATAGCTTTGCCCCCATCCTTTGGAATGTATGCAGAGGCATCTGGAATAATGCTCATTTGACATAAGTAGGAGTTACTTAATAACAGCTTTATGAAAGGCAGGCATGCCAAATATGCATATTTTAATACCACCGAAATGTGCTATCTGAGGAAGCATTAACCTGCTAATTTTATGCTTGTCAGCCAGTTTTTAAAGACACAGAACCTCTTTTACCTAAGGATGGCAATAGTTCCAACCTTCCAGCTTCATCAAAATCCATGTGGTATCAAGTAAATTTATCGTATATTTTGTGGCTTTAACAAGGGAGCATCTTAAGAAACAGAAACCTTTCATTTATGGGAAGAAGGAGAAGGAGAAGGAGAAGGAGAAGGAGAAGGAGAAGAAGAAGAGGAGGAGGAGGAGGAGGAGGAGGAAGAAGAAGAAGAAGAAGAAGAAGAAGAAGAAGAAGAAGAAGAAGAAGAAGAAGAAGAAGAAAGCCAAGTCAATAGGAAATAGATGAAGAATGAGGAAGCACCACTGAACTGAACCTTAGTCCTAATCCTTGGGGCATACTAGAGAAGGAAAAATAACAAAGCTTTGTAATTATACAAACACATGATGGCCTTTGAAATTTTACGCCACATCAAAAAGAGTCAGCAAATGAATGGTTACCTTTTCTTTTGAACAATATGAGGCCCTTTTGCTCACTCAATCCTTTGGCATGAATAACAGAACACACTAATTACTGATTAGGGTGCAGTGTCAATCATGCTGCTGAAAATGGCTTAGAGAGGGGGAGATGATATTCTTTGGCCCACACAGTATTGGAATGGAGATAAATGTCAACAAGAGGCACCATTGGAGGAAACAAGTATATTAGTTTAAACTTCTGCAAACTTTGCATGTTATATTTTGAGAGAATGCAAACACACAAACATTTTAGCAAATTATTATCTGTACCCTGTAATCTGTGGGGTGGACGCTAACACTTTTCTTGTTGTTGTTGATATCTTGTAGGAAGCTGTTTTTCTTTCTTGATGGGAAAATTGCAAAATTATTTTGTAGAGTATGGTGTATAGTAATAATTTTCACAACTCCATCTTAAATTCACTTACTCTGAATTTGAGAACAGCATGCATGAGGGCAAACAAGTTAGCATATTAATGTTCATTTCCCACCTCTACTCTTTTCATACCTTATGTGCCAGTATGGGAGTAAATGACGACTAAAAGAGCAGTTAAAGCTACAAAAGAGGTAGAAGCAAAACTCTTTGTCTATGTCGTGCATAGTTGGAAGTTAAGGGAACATGAGGCAGGCTTTGCAAAGTGCTGCAGTATACTGCAGCAAATTGCAAAGACAGAAACAGTTTCCCTCCAGAGCAGGAGATATACATTTCTGAATGGTGAGGAGATATGGTACATGAATATAATATAAGGATAATCTTTCTAACTTCACTAGAGGTATAAGGGAAATGTATATTATATCCTTTTTAAAAAATTTCCCTCATAAGTGCTTACAAATCCCTCATACAGGATTAATGATAATAAACCTCACATTTAGGCCATTTCTAGGAAATTTATATATCAAGAAATTACCCTGCTGATCCTTGGGCCATGCCTTTTTGCATTCCCACTATTTAGCCACCTGCCTATGTTAAGCTTCTATTTATGTAACCTTTAACAAATTGAGGAAGGCAAAGGAAGGCAACTTTAAATGGAAAAGGGTGTAACTGGATTATGCCCAATCTTCTTGAAATAGAGGTGATACGAAATCAGGTGATCAGGGTGAATGTCATATAGTTATAACCCTGATCCTTGTATGACTCAGGTTTATCTTGCCATATATCACTATAACTGCATTCATTGTGATTTCATTCCTCCATAGATCTATCTACCAGGTCTGTACCAGGAGGAACTTTTGTACCATACATCCCATTGTCTCAGATATTTTTTTAAACTTTTTTATTTTAAAAGTGTAGCCCAATGGTGAAATAGATGGCAAATAAATTTAATAAATACAAATACAAATTCCATACATTTAAAGTGGAGTGTTCTATACTCTACACAATGGAAAAGGAAAGCCACAGTCTCTACTGATAGGTGCCACAACCACCTCCATTCCTATATTATATGTAACATACCTCATTGTGCATATTTCTGAGATCTAAAGCTTGACTACTTCCCATGATCCTTGTGTAAGAATCAAAAGATGATGTTCAGAGAGCACTTCCAATAGTCATTCTTTTTGACACAAACCTGAGTGATTACTGTACCTTTCAAAGTATAAGATGCACTTCCCCCCACCTAAAAGTGAGTGAAAATTGTGGTGCGTCTTATAAACCTAATGTTGCCAAAGCCCCACCCACCCATTGGCCCATACCCTTCAGCCATATTTGCCTCCATGTGTCGCATTTTCGGCCTCCGCACACCTTGTTTTAGACCCATTCAAGGCTGCAGGGATCACCACAGCACATCGCCGCCAATCATTGCCTCTGTGCATCGCATTTTCAGTCTCCACATGCTCCATTTTTGGCCTCAGTGCATCACATTTTTTGTTGGTTCTAGGCGGTGGGGATCACCATCGCTGATCCCTGCCACCTGGAACTGGCCAAAAATGTAACATGCACAGGCAAAAAATGGAGTGTGCAGAGGCCGAAAACGCAACGCACAGAAGCAGCGATCGGCGGCAATGTGCTTTGGCTATCCCTGCAGCCTGGAACAGGTCTAAAATGGAGGACGCAAAGGCCAAAAACATGATGCATGGAGGCAGAGGCTGCAATCCCTGCAGCCTGGAACAGCTGATTGGTGGTATTCCGGGAGGCCAATCCAACTGTCAATCAGCTGTTCATGTTAAATCAGGCTGCAATAATGTGCTAAAGCTGACCAGGCTGTTTGCTGTTTGCTGCAAGGATGCTAGTCAGATGAATACTGATGGATGCTGGTAGGCAGAGGCAGAATCCTTTTTTTTTTCTTGTTTTCCTCCCCAAAAACTAATGTGCGTCTTATACTCCGGATCATCTTATATTCCGAAAAATATGGTACATGATATTGTCTTTGAACAAATACTAATAGAAAGCAACTTTCCAAAAGCCCAGTAGTTTTGCCACTCTTGGAACATGCTGGATATGCTATATTTGCTTAATGACCACATGATTTGCCTCATGACCACAGCGACTTGCTTTATGATCCCCATAAAAAGTAAAATCAAGTCAGGTCACATCATTACCCAATTAATGACGGCAATGTAATGACTTACAACCAACATTTTGGGTTCAGTTGTGATCTTTAGTCAAGGGCTACCTGTAATTCTACAGTCTAGGCAGTTCATCTTGCGCACATAATCTATTTTCCTCTTGGAGGGACTTCTTGCTTCACCCCTGCCTCACAGGCTGCAGTTAGCAGTCCACTTAATTTAATAACATGCTCTTGTAATTTTTGCTTCAGGGATAAGGCTTCCTGTGCAATTTTGCTGAATGCCAGAGTTTACTGCCATGTCAGACTTCATAGGGATTGCTGGAATGTGGCGTTTATACAGTTGACGCTACAATAGAGACCGGGCACCATTCTGAACCAAATGTTTTTGAGCCTTCACAATGTTCACAAACTTTAAAAATTAGTGTTTTGTTGGCTCTATACACTGCAATACATCTTAATCATTCATCCTACTCCCTACTGTTAGGGCATTTTCTTAATATTGCAAAACATCTCTTCTCACAAATACTTATCAAGAAAATAATTCCCAGTGTGATTCTTTCTTGGCTGTAGAAGAGAATGAAAGAATCATAAAACAATTTGTTTATGAATACCCACCCACCCCCAATTTGTATTGCCCTACAAAATTGGTTTGAGAATGTTTGACATCTGTTGCACTATCCAAAATGATTTGTGTTCAACTGTACAATGTGACGTTTGTCTAAGAACGTTTCTCCTAATGAAGACAAATTAAATGTTCTGAAACAGCACAGCTGGTGGGAGTGCAAAATATAGGAAATTCACCTTTGCAAGACAAGCATGCATGCTGCTTGAATACGCTTTAGAGGAGAACCTTCTAGAATTAATTTGGCAAAGTTTACAACATGACAGACATGAAATCCTCTGCTGCCATACTATAAGAAAGATGAAATGCCCAGGAAGATTAAATAGTGCTATGTTGTGCAAGGCTATTAGATTGGTAACAGCAGTATTTGACCATAAATTATTGTTTCCCTGATTTAAAAGGTTTCCCAACATATATACGTATTATAAATATTTCTCTGCAACATTTTCTTAAATTATAACCAAGGTTATCCTTACCAAATTGGCATGCCACTAAGCAGGGATAGTTAGCCTTCTAAAATAAGAGTTGAAGAATTATTTCTAGTTTCATAATTGGTATAGAATACATAGCAATGGTTAAAATAATAGCATACATTTGTAACAGAAGTTTAATTAAAATTAAGCAAGAACAGATTCTATATATATTATATATCATGCAACAAGGGAAATATAAACATTTAGAGTATGGTTTCTAAAGTTTAGGCTAATAAATACAGTAACCTGGCTAGAGGACAAGAAGAAGTCAAAAACTGAATACTTATATATTATTTTAGTAATTTCTTTCTTTTTCTTTTTCCCTTTTTTTTATAATTATAAATAATGATACTGTAGAGATATAACACTAAGCTGAAATATATATACACAAAAAAACATACATATCCAAACTCGGTACACTGCTTTGGTTATCTCTGCTAAAGCTATATTAAGTGTTACTTTTATAACTTACAACAATTGTGTTCACTTATTGATATTACCTCTTCCAGAACTATATATTTGTTATAATTAAATAAACGGGGAAGAGACTGGAATAAAAATGACTACCCCCTCAAAAATGACATGGGCTGACTGCTTGAAATTTTTGAGTTCTCCATATGCATCAAGCACCTAATTACCCCCAAAAATTGATTTAGAATTGAATTTTCCTTTTACTGCTATTCATTTCAATCTTGGGTAGCAAATACTAGAAAATGACAGGAGGAATAATTGCAAGAGAGAAGAAAGAAACAGAAACGAATTGTACCATTTCCTCTGTTCATTAATTATTTTACAAATATTTTCTGCATTCTGCATTAAATATTGTGTGTGCATGTATGACACATGTACACACAATATTGAAAAGGTTGCCACAAAGAGGAGGGGATAAACTTACTTTTCAAAGCACCAGAAGGCAAGACAAAAAACAATGGATGGAAACTAATAAAAGAGAAAAGCAACCTGGAATTAAGGAGAAACTTCCTAACAGTGAGGACAATTAACCAGTGGAATAGCTTGCCTTCAGAAGTTGTGGGTACTTCATCACTGGGGTTTTTAAGAAGAGACTGGACAGCCACTTGTCTGAAATAAAATAGGGTCTCCTGCTTGATCAGGGGATTGGACTAGAAGACCTCGAAGGTCCCTTCCAGCTCTATTCTGATTGATTCATGTATGTTCATGTATGCAAACAGACATGCAGACAGCTTCCTCTTCTTCCCTGAAACAGTCTTTTCACTACCACTTTCATTTATTAGAGAAAAAGTAGCTCATGCTCTTCACATGAGAAACAAACTGTCATAGTTCTAATAAGCAAATTAAAATGGAAGAATATTTTCAAGCTCCTTTAAAATGTTTATTGTAGTTTTATTTCTTTGCATACTTGTGTTTTTTTAATGCAGGAGCCATGTTTTGTTGTTCATACCTGCATTGCTTCCTACTTCTATTCAGCACTGCCTAGCTGACAGCTAAAATACTTATGTGTGGGAATACTTCTTAAACATTGCACATGAAATATATAATAACCTTGTCTACTAGGAGATACAATTAGCTTGTTCAAAATAGAGTGCAAATGTGTTTTGAAAAGGTATACTTTAAAGTCTGTGCACTGAGATGAAGTTTGCCTTTGTAGCTGTGGATTGTTTTTATTGCTCCAATAAATAACTGTTACATCTTGCTGCAAGTTGGATTTCATGAGAGAAGACCTAGAGTAGGGCAAGCCCCTACACATCATCATTGGGATCCTGCATAGGTTCTTTCTGTTAGAAGGCAAATTTTAAATTAGCTGCTTAGACAGTAGACAGTAAGGTTAATGCTAGTCTGATTCTTTGTAGAATAAACTGCTGAAAAGTATACTGTGGCAGTAGAGAAATTTTTATTAGGCAATAGCTTAATTCTTCTAGAAATAGTTTTAAAGAACAAAGTAAGGCTCAAAATAAAGGTGACATTTAAAATGAACTCAGTTAAATGAGGTGAGGTGAGGTGAATTAGCTGGTTCAACTAACAGTATTTGGTGGATTACATTAGTGTACAAAGTATGTTTTACTTTTTGTACTACAAAGCTACAGTTATTGATGGAGCTGATTTGTTGCTCCCAGCTGACACAAAGCAAATTGATTAATGGACTCCAGCTCTGCTGCTTACCCTCACAGACCAATGAACTCATTTGTCAGTTTCACATTCTTTCACATTATTTTTTAAAAAATCTCAAGCTTTTTTTATTGTTTATTACAAAAACAAAACAGGATTCTTCCATAAGTTCTTATCAAGAAAAGGCACATTAAAATTCCCATTAGTCATACTGCTAAGATCTATTTAAAATGGCTTTACACCTGACTGGCACCATATAAACTGGATAATTTTACATACAGAAAATCCTTAATACTATGCATTTGTGGTTGATAGATACCGATAGCAAGGAACAAAACATTCATAATAAGTCAGTCTTTCACAACTTGGCATCCTCCAGCTAGAAAGGGACTGCAGCACTCAAAATTCCCAGGCATTAAACATTTATTGCTCAGCTCTTACATTGAGAACAATTGCATTCTGCAATCTCCCACTCATGTACTCCATACCAGGGATGGGGACTAATTTTCCCAAAGGGCACATGAGAAACTGGGACTGTTGTGAAGGGCTGACGCCCTTCCATCCTCCTGTCCCCCATGGCACCACGAGCCAGACAGGGGCAGCCAAAGACTTGGATGAGGCCTGTAGGCTGTAAAATGATCAGGTCTGCTCCATAGTATCCTATCCACAGGGATATATAGTATAAGTAATAGTTTCATAAGGAAGGACAAAGGTAACACTACCCAACTCCTAAGCACCCTATAATAAAACTTTTCTTAGGAATTTGGATTATTTAAAATAAAGTTAAATAATTATGTGTGTTGTAAATATTTTTCAACAAAATTTCTTTTTAAAAAAAATCATCTATGTTCTGGTAGATTAATATGTAACTGTTCCCTGCTGTCATTACAGCTCCCCACTTTTTACTTTAAAGTAATATTTAAAGTAGCACATCTGCCAAGTCTTTCTAAATATTTTTTAAAATCAAATATTAGAAGTTATCAAGCAATGCCTTATCCTTATTACAAAAATGAATATCGTTAACTGAGTGTGAACAAATATGTTAAAACTGAGAGGACCAAGTTGTTTCACCACTAGTATGTTTGTTTTTTTAATATGGCATTACATGTTTAATTTTTTAAACTAAAGCTTTGATAAAAGAACCTACATTAAAAATGTAGTATTTACTTTTGGGGAACCAGCTTTCTGGGTTAACAATTCTTAAAACAAAAGAGCTCATTGGTCTGCTCAAGGCCAGATATCAAAGAATCCATTTCATTTGAGAGAAATGTTGCTTCATTCAAAATGTAATATGTCAGTAAAATATGAGTTCTGCCAGATAATGCAAATCACCCAACCTGAAAAAGTGTTTATTTATTTATCTATTTATATTTTGTGTTTCTAGATCACCCATGTCTCTCAAGGAGCGATTCTGGACTGTGTACAAGGAATTGTATGAAGCTTTTAATTAGAGTCCATTACTTTGTTAAGTATGGCTTACATAATTTATTCTCATTGTCTGCATCATGTTGTAACTTTTGCTTTCAGGACAGGAATGTCTATTATGTCAAGAACCTATTATTAGCTATCATCAAGCATCGGAAATGGTATATATGAAGCTATGATAAAGTGGTAAAAAGAAGCACTGAATTTACAATGTGGTGGTTATAAGAATCCTGATACTGACATGGGCAATCAACCGTTGAAAGTACGGCAGCTTCATTGTAGTATGCAATAAAGATTCCTATCTAGCTGTGCCAGGTTCAGTATCTAGGTAATTTCAGCCACATTCAGTCCAGGGAACCTAACAACACACTGAACCACAAAAAACTAGCAGAGAAACTGAATATACAGGACTCTGAGCTAAAGATGTTCTCTTGCATTGTTTCATTGCTGAAGGGAAATTGTGGGCTTGGCTTTGCAGTTCTCTGGTTCCTATAAGATTTGCTTTCCTTGAAAACAGAAAAAAATAATAAATATAAAAGTATGGCTGAGCAAACTATATTAAGCATGAGTCAATAGATGGAGCTCAAATACACCTTGCAGCTCTTCTTTTTGAAATATATATTTTAATAAACATGTTTATGTAACTCTTGGAGATGATATAAAATTTAACATTTGTTCACTCTATTCCATTCTGCCAATTCATTTGCAAAGAAAGACCTGATATTTGATTCTGAGGTAATGTGAGGTCTGGAAAGCTGTCTGAGAAGCAAGATTGGGATAACTGAGGAAAACAAAATTAAACAGAGCTCTGTGAAATCTTGGAGACACCATGAAAGAAAGAGGCGTAAGAGATGTACACAAAGATATCTTAAGACAAGCTGCTAAGCAAGTACAAATGAATTTTGAGTAGAAGACATTTCATTTCAGGTTACTTGCTGATTATTGTTACATGTAATTGAGAGTGTTTCTAGAATTATAAAACAAGAAATATTCTTAGGAAAAATTCCAGAAATAGTTAGATCCATAAAAAAGCAGAGATCAAAGTTCTAAGGCAAATATTTTGGAAAGATATAAATTGGGATTTCCCTTATACCAGTTTCTTAGACATAAGTTTATTTGATCTTCCTCATCATGATCATTGAACTGGTTTTAGCGACTTTGCAACCCATCTTCAAAGCATGTTTAATACACGGGATGTCCAAAGTGCTTTTCCTTAGGTTAACCTGACAACCAGCAAATCCAAAACATGACCAGGGAAAAGAAGTTCAGCTTCAGACTCAAACAGAAAGACAGGGCACATGGTCAACAGCCACTCTTCCAAATGAAAAATAAAGGACAAACACATATGTTGCATGAGTTGATGTGAAAGAGTAGAAAAGAAGCTGATCCTTTGGGGAAAGCCAGACCCCAGAGTTTTCTCTAATCCAGTATTTCTCATCTTTAGCAGGTAACAGTAACAAAGTTGAAAGGGACCTTGGAGGTCATCTAGTCCAACCCCCTGCTCACGCAAGAGACCTATAACTTTATGATATATGGATTTCAATACCCAGAATTCCCTAGCCAGCCTCCATCCTACCTCAGACCTTCATCCATCTAATCTCTGAAGTGCCAGCATTGTTTTGCAGGCATATACCATGCAAGTTCTGGGAACGTATCAATTTTCTGTCTTTGTGTGTGTGTGAGTGTGAGTGTGAATGTGAATGTGTGTGTATAAATTAGAGTGAAGGTTTCTGTATTTAACAAAGGAAAAAGTAGAAGGAATTTGAACATTACATTTTAATTAAATTCCCTGCAAGCTGAACGAGTATTACAATAATTCCTTCTTTCACTATTTGATATCAAGAGATATAATCCTTGCACAGGTGCATTGTCTTCATATTACAACTTGGATTAAACTATAATTGTTCATCTATCTAGTGTTTTTATAATGTCTAGAGGGACAGCTATACTAATTTGCTCGAGAAAAAGAAAAAGACCTTTTCAATAACATAAAGTTTAGTAGGTTTCATAAAGCATTGGTTTTGTGGACTTGTGCCATAATAAACCTAGAAGTCTTAAAGTTGCCATAATCTTAACAAAGTCATATAATTTGTCTCATGCCTCCCAGACAGAGAAGAAAGAAATTCATAAGCAACTACAAAAGAATACCAAAACAATTATCTGGATAAACAATACACATAAAAAAAGAATATTTGCTAAATAAGTAAGTTAGCCTATTGAATAATATGCTGACATGCAAATCAAAACATATTGCAAATACATTCTATATATTCTGTCACTGTTGGGTTTTTTTTAATTACTACTATTATTATTCAGATTTGTTTTATTTTGTTTTACAAGACTGGCTTGCTCTAGTTCTAGTAAAGCAGAACCATCTTGCTGGACCTTTACTGTAGCCATTATTGCACTCTGTTTCTCTGACTCTTTGTACTTGAAAATTCAGCCAGTGTTGTTGTTACCATGCCCTTGATGTGGATTTTATGTTGTTTTGTAATGGGATGAGTTGTTTTCCCTGATGGAGATCCTATATGTAATTATTTGCTCTTCATTTTGTTCATAGTTTTAATGCTAACTATTTATATGTTGTAGGCTACCAATGTGATTGACACTGAGTCAGCCCATAAGCTTGATTAAATAAACCTGACTCCTTGCTGATTAAAAAAAATTGAAATAAATGCTGCTTTTAAAAATATCAACAAGAACCAACAGAACAACTAGTAATTCGAAAAATCTACAATTGCGTTGAAATGGACAGGTTAACACTGGAATTAAAGGACAAGGTAGACTCGAAATATTATATGGTATGGAACAAATGGCATGAATGGATAAATCAAAAACAAAGTTTGTATGATAACAAAATTAACAAATAGACACCGTCAATAACGTACGTGTGTGTGTGTGTGTGTGTGTGTGTGTGGTAGTTTGTATTGTTATATTGTGTGTATTTTCTTCTTTCTTTCTTCTTCCTTTTTTTCTCTTTTGTGTTTCTTCTCTCCTTTAATTCTTTTTCTTTTTTTCTCTGTCTTGCTGTTCCTTTTATCTTTTTTTTATTTTATATTTTACAATGTATGTGGTTGATGTGATATTTTATCCTTTTGTATTTAATAAAGGTTGTTTATTAAAAAAAACAAGAACTAAGAGCCTATCACAATAACTTGGAAAAATAAACACCCTTGATCTCAGCAAAACTTTCTCAATATGCATTAGATTGATCATGCAACATTATTATATGGTATAAAGTTTGGAGGCTTAGGAAAAAATAGTAATAATTTCTCACACTTCCAAAATTAAACTAGGCTATTGAATTAATTTGAAAGCACTGAAAGATTGAATAATAAAACTTGTCTTCAATCATTAAGAATTTGCAGTTGGCCTGACAAACAGAAAGCTTTTTTCCCCCCAGTGCCTAATAGTTTGACAACCTTCAGGCTTGTTATTAAGAGATGATTGCATTGCATTTCTACAAAATGAAAATATGCCTGACATGGGCTAGTTGAAATAAGAATTTAATTATGAACAATGTATAGGAGCTGTGAAAAAGCCAAACTTTTATGTCTAGAAAGTCTTTTACCTGATGAGAGAAGATTCTTCAGTGAAAGAGGAATCTTTGACTAAGGGTTTTCAGTATTGCAGTTTTTGCCCATTCTATCCCTTCTACATTTCTTCAATTTATGATCTTCAGCCACAATAACCATATTAATGTATGGACAGGCTAAGGAGAGAAGGAGAGAAGCAACCTAGAACTAAGGAGAAATTTCCTGACAGAACAATTAATCAGTGAAACAATTTGCCCCAAGAATTTGTGAGTGCTCCAATACTGGAAGTTTTTAAAAAGAGATTGGACAATCATTTGTCTGAAATGATATAAGGTTTCCTGCCTGAGCAGGAGGTTGAACTAGAAGACCTCCAAGATCTCTTCCAACTCTGTGATGCTGTTAAATCTGACATACCACATACCTTCATCCCAATACATTTAACAAGGAGATGGCACATGCAGGTATACATAATGAATTACACACTAGATACTATTTATTCATGGATAAAAACATGCCTCTGCAGAACATTTTGTACAGCTGGGTACATGGCAGAATGCATTACTAGCAGGGCTTTTTAAAAAGAACAAAAAGGGGAAATGTCAAACTCCAAAGTGATTTGAGATTCATGGACGGTGTGCATGCTCCCATGACATTCTTGTTACACGCCTGAATGCTGGACATAACTCAGCATTCATGAGGCAGTGACTGTAGGCTAGCATTGACGCACTGAAAACAGATGAACTTTTTGCAAATGTTTTCCAGTCTGTAGAAATAAGGTTTTCCTCTTCTTCTTTGCTTCTCAATTGGAATAATATTTATATCTCTTCTGTTAGTTCTTTGAGTGGGAAAATGTATTTTCCCGAATGCCCCTCTTGGCCAGCAGTAGCAAACCTCTGAAAGCATTCATAAACTTCAGGTAACTGAGAACAGTCAGAGACAAAGCAGCCTGGGGATACAGTGTTTCTAATATGAACTCTCAGCCATATCAGTTGTACAGCTGGTCCTCAATTTACAACCAAAATTAGGACCAGAATTTCTGTCATAAATCCTTGCAGTTGCAATAAGTCAAGTTGGACCTGATTTTACTATTTTTACAGTAGTTGTTAAGTGAATCACAGGGTTGTTAAGCAAATGCAGCTTCTCCAATGCACAAATCACAAAGGATATGACAGAAGGACACTGCAACCCTTTGTAAATGCGAGCTGGTTGCCAAGCACCTAAACTACAATCATGTCACCTAAACTACAATCAGGAGCCTGAGTGGCGTAGCAGGATAATGCCTCCTACTAAGACAGCATTTAACATCCAGCTGCCTGCAATTACTGCAAGTTCTAATCTCACCAGGCTCAAGGTTGGCTCAGCCTTCCATCCTTTCTAAGGTGGGTAAAATGAGGACCCGGTTTGTGGGGGCAATAAGCTGATTTTGTATAAATATACACAAAGTATGAAGGCTATTGCTTAACGCATTGTAAGCCGCCCTGAGTCTCTGGAGAAGGGCGGCATATAAAAATAAATAAATAAATAAATAAATAAATAAATAAATAAATAAATAAATAAATAAATAAATAAACAAACGAACGAATGAATGAATGAATGAATGAATGAATGAATGTAATTTGATCTGGTGTGAGTGCAAGTATAGGTCATAAGTCATTTTTTCCAAGCTTGTTGTAACTTTGAACTGTTGTTAAATGGATAATCTTATGTTGAGGACTACCTGTAGTACAACAGTACCCTTGAGCTGCAACAACAAATTAAATTGGTGTGATTAACTTGGTACAGGTGGAAAAAAAGAAACAGCTAGAATATGATAAATATCATAGCTAGATTCATTGTTAGTTCTAAAATATATTAAAGACTGATATTTAAAGCATCAAAATTGCCTGTTAATTCCTAGATTTCTCAGAACATATTAGTTATTGCTTTAATAACATTCAGTGGATTTTGTTAAGATTCTACTTCTCACCTTATTGATGCAGGTAAAGCTCTCTCAAGCTAGATATGGAAAAGAATTTTAGGGATTCATAAAATCCTGACCTAAAGGGGATGAAAGCTTTTATAAGCTTCAACTTTTTCTACAGCTTTTACCTAAAACCTTGTGAGGAGGAGGTGGCACTCTACAAAACAATCACACTCCACAACCTAATAGCCAAGATATATGCAATCTTCTTTCATTTGCAAGCATTGGGTTTTGTTGACTTTTTTAGAGTTTTTCCTCCAATGGAGGTCAAGCTATTACACAGGTTGTAAGTAGTTATTAGTTACCAGTTATTAGACCTATGACCACAACTAGGACTTGAATTTTGATTGTGATGTAGTCATTAAGTGAGTCATAATGTGATCACATCCTGATTTTATAACTTTTTTTGACATGGTGTTAAATGAGTCACACATTTACTAAGCAAATCCATAATCTGCTTATTGGAAGCTGACTGGAAAGTCACAAATGACAATCACATTATCATAAATATACGCCAGTTGCCAAGTACCCAATTCATGATCATGTGACTCTGGGGACACTGCGAGAGGCATAAGTGTAAACACCGGGTAAGACACTTTTTGCAGCACGGTCATAACTTTGAATGGTTGCTAAATGAGTTGTCACCAATCAAGAGCTACCTATAATGCAACAGGACAGAATATGTGCACCTTTCCAAGATCAAAACTAAAAAATTTCCTCATGCCCAACATGATCTTGGGGAGGCTTGTTTCTAGTGTCAGTCTGGTCACCTGTCTAGCAAGTGGTATTGAGCTTCCTTTATGGTAGCCACACACTTGTGCTACTCATTGTCCAGTATAATAGAGGAACTGTCTTCCATATTGGCCATTTGTGCAGCGTCCCCAGTCATTTTTGTGCCATATGAATACCACGTACTGTTCCTGCTTAAGCCATAACTTGTCAGTAGGATCCAGCTGCTCAAGTATTTTAAGGAACAATTCGTCATCAGTCTCACACCTCCACATTTTCATAATCTGCCTGATAGATTAGTGTCCCAAGAATGAGACATGAAACATCTCTGAATAAATGTCATGAGGTGACAGTTTAGCCTTTCATTATATCAAAATTTCAACATTGTCTACTGCTATGTCTACTTTCCTTAGTGTTACAAAACATATATTTTCTGAAATCTGCATTCCATTCTTTGCGCATTCTCCTACCTATCAATTACCCATTTACCCACAGATTAGTAAGCAAGTAAACATTATTACACTGTCATTTTCATAGCTCCTATTTATATGCTTTATATCCTTAACAGCTGCATTGTTCATCCAATATAAACTGTCATGGATCATGAAACTGAATAGACAATTTAACTTATCTTTTAATTCTGCCTTTTAAGCCAAAACATTTTAACTTCATCTAGGCTTTCAAACCAGCATAAATTCTTCAGCCTAGAACAAATCAAACTGAAGCAATATTTCTTTATGCTGAAATAATTTTTATGGAATATAATAATATGCCATAGAGCTGAATTCTAATGAAATCTCCTTTTGAGATGAGTGCTTTGGCTATTCAGCAGAGAATTAGCAGGGTGCAGGAAGAGCTGCCCTTTTCACTCAAAAGAATTAAGACTCTGACAACCAGAGAGCATCTCCACTGTTGATTTCTACCACTGCTTCTACTCTCTAGTCTCACAAAAAAAGCAGAGTGAGCTGCTTACGGCTGTCCTTATGGCCACCACCTTCAAAACATAAAGAACCATAAAACTAGAGGTGGGAACTCTTGCCAATGGAGTATTAGAGGCAATGCCCACCAAGAAGAAAACAGATTGCTCCCAAATTCTGTAGAGCTGCAATTTTGTAGTGCGATCTGAGATAAATTCTAGTTTGTGCTTCCTAAGGAACTGGATAAGGTATTTTTTTTACTGTTAGTTCAGGCAAATGTCTCAGAGAGATCCTCCCTAGTGTTTTAGAATGTAAAGGTGGGTTGGGAGAGATGTACATTCAGACTTGCAAGATTCTGTTAATGTGATTACAATAAAGATAGAGCTAATACTCCTGGGTGTGCTCCTTGTCTGGACTACCTTGTAATAGTAGTCATCATCTGTAAAGGCCTTCATGGCATTCAGCCGGGTTATTTGAGGGACTGTCTGCCCATTGGTATCACTTGTTTATATCTCATGATTTATGATTGTAACTATGATTTATTATCTATGACTTATTACTTGATTGTTTGAATGTATACTGAGATCTTATGCACCAGAGACAAATTCCTTATGTGTCTAATCACATTTGGCCAATAAAAAAATAATCTATTGTATCCTATCGTATCCTGTCCTGTCCTGTCCTGTCCCTCATTCTTTCTGCCTGATGGGTATGTCCAGTTCAGTTGACCACTCCCGTTTCCTTCAATTAAACAGTGCCATCTCTCAGGACTTAGGAAATATGTCTTTTCTGTCATCTGACCTGACCTTTGAAATAACATTTCCCCTGAAATTCATGTGACTCCTATACAGTGGTGGAATTCAATTGTTTTTACTACCGGTTCTATGGGTGTGGCTTGGTGGGCTTAGTGTGGCTTGGTGGGTGTGGCTTGGAGGGTGTAGCAGGGGAAGGATACTGCAAAATCCCCATTCCCTCCCCACTCCAGGGGGAAGGACATTGCAAAATCTCCATTCCTACCCCACTTTGGGGCCAGCCAGAGGTGGTATTTGCCAGTTCTCTGAACTACTCAAAATTTCCACTACCAGTTCTCCAGAACCTGTCAGACTTGTTGTACACCCCCATCTTGGGTATTAAGGCAGACATTGGATGTATGTTTTATTTTATCTAAAATAACTGGATCCCATCTTCTTTTGTATTGTGTTTTTATTGTTTATTACATTGTGAACAACCCAGAGTCAGTTTGAAGTTGGATACCACCTAACTATACATATGTATAAATTACATGCAAGTTCCCTTCCTTCTCTCAAAAAATTACTTAAATTCTTCAGTCTCTTCAAATATACTTTATCTTCATCAGACCAATAATGATGTTCTAATGGTCACAAAACAAACAAAAACAGTATAATTGAAAATTGCTTAACAAATGCTAATTACTTATTAACTAGGACTCCTTTTAATGATATATCTGATTAGCAAATGTTGAAAATGCCTAAAACTGTCTGTGAAGCCCCCCCCCCCGGCCTTTGGTGGAACCCAGAACCTAGATTACATGAACAGATGTGAAGGCACATCTGACATTTTAAAATAAAAAGCTAGTATGTTAATCATCTTACTATCTCAACATAAAAATCAGATCCTATATGTATGATTGCCCCAAAATTATTTCTTTCCCATCCAATCGATTTAGCCCTTCTTCTGAAACAGAAGAATTATCTGCTCATATAAACATAGAAGTTTATGACTTTGAAAATATGAGCAGACAACACACAAAATCCAAATATAATCCAAACATAAAGAATGAAAGTTGAATATAAATATGATCTTTTTTCATTCAGCCTTCAAAATCAAAATTTGGATGAAAATCTTTCTAAGTTTTTAAAATTTAGATAGTAATGGAGAATGGATTTTGCATAGAAAATCAGAAATGAGCTAATAAAGTGAGATTGATGCAGTTAGATTGAAGTATCAAGATAGTTCAATATCATAGACCATTCCTCAGGATATTTGTCTGATGAAAAGGATAGATACATACTATTGAGGGGCATAGATGTTAAGCCTATATATGTCCCAGTATCATTTGATATTGATCAGGATTGAAACTGTTAAACTAATACTTGGGTAATCCATTTGGAATGTGCTAATGGACAATTAAGGATCAGGAACTAGGAAATATGTTTGAGATTATCTACTCAGTGGAGATGGGTGGGACATGTGAAATAACAATTTTCTCATAAGATATGCAGTAATAAAATTGCCATACTTTGTAGCTTTTTATGTACTTCCTACTTCATTAGCTTGTAAAGGATCTTTATATATAAACATGAACTAGCACAAATATGTCTAATATAAAACAAGCAAAGCTCTTTGAGCTGAAGGGGAAATGTATAGCTAAATGGCAAATAAAACAAATATATTACTTATATTGTTTCACTGCTTTTAAAAACCATTTTAAGAATGCTCCATCCCGTGTAGTAACACTTTATGACTTAGAAAAAGAAACATTGTAATTATTCCACATTTTTGTCCATGTCTAATCTAAGGATTTTTACAAGCAAATTTCCATAATAAAATGCTGTTTCATCATTTTTTTCCATATCTTTGGCTACACTGTTCTGTAATATATATGCGTTCTTGTATGCAAGTTAGGTTCAAAAAAAATCAATACAACAAAACATTCTTAGTATGAATGCAAGAGTCCTTACTTTCCCATTTGCCTATTGATTCAGTAAATGCTTCGTGTATGTCAGGCGTGGTTTACTGTCAGATCCCTAAAAGTGATACTGCCATTCAATTGGAGGAAGGGGGAGACTTGGATTCAATTTACGAGCATTGCCTGTGTCAACAGATATTTTACAACATATATCCTGGCACCAAAGATCCTGAGATCCTCTTTACCTGGAGGATTTTTTATGATAGCCATGTGGGCTATCACTATAAAGGGGAACAGTGGGAATGCATGGTTGTTTGGGTTCTCAGGGAAATTGGGAAAGAAAACATCTTCACACTTATGTATTGGCTAAAATCTGCATTCTGACTTAAAGGGAGGGGTCTCTATTGCTCTAATCCTGCTCGTCTTGCCTAAGGGTATTCAGATCTTGCTTTAACTGGATGGCTGTCACTTCTGCTTAATAAAAGAAATCCTTTTGAACAACCACGTTCTCACTTTCTTAAGTTAGAAGGAGAGGCGAGCCTTATACTTACTGTCTATGGCATGGTTTTGTTTAAGATTTACTGGTTAGAAAGGAATGCAGAAGAGCATTCAGTGATTCTTATCCATCACCAGCCCAGTGCAACCCCAATCTATGTTGTTTGAGAGAATCTCCCAAAGTTAAAAGGGAAGGACGGTAAGAGAGAATTGCTCCATCAGTGAAATTTTCAATTCCTTGCATATGATCAGAAGAATGACATTATATGAAAAAAATGCTAAAGCAGAGGAAAGATTCCAGCCTAGCTTGCAGCTTTAAATTTGCTTATATATCAAAAGATAAAGCAATAACAGCTCCTTCTGCCAACTCCTTCCCCCAGGTTCTCTCTCAATTTTAATAACAAAATTTCAGGTGCGCTACATCTCCAGGTTGCAATCTAGTAACTCCATCTGTTCATACATTTATAAGTTGTCACAAGCGTTGGCTGTAAAAGAATTATTTACAAATGAATATAAATACAATCTTTTCTTCCCAGATAACTGGCTCCAGCATCCTATGTTATTTAATATGAGAAGTGTTTAACAACGAAATAAGATGCCAAGGTCCTTATTTCAAACTGTCCATCACTAGTCCTTAATTATAAAATCAGGCTAATTAAATGTAAACCATTGCATATTTTGATTATCACTCATTCTTTGCAAATCCTAAAAGGGCATTGTTGTCAAAGTATTAGCTAAAGGAATTAAATTTAAATCTGCTTCAGCTTAAAACAAAATAATTTCTTGTTTGCAGCAATATTTTCTTTTACTTTAACTTGGGCAGTTTGGTAACACTGCCAAAACTCAGTCTTACTCATTTTCAAGACATGCATTCAGGAAATTTTGTAAGTAAGAAAGGAAGGGAAAATACATTTGGTTTTGCCAAAAGTAGTTGTGTGAACTACATAATCATATTAGTTTTGGGACAACAATACTCTTTATCTCACTGAATCTAGGGCTAACAGTCTATTCAAAAATGCTTCAGCATGTACTTCCAATAGAATAACATACAATAGGATATGTATCTAGATCCATTCAGCTGAATTTTTAGCTTGGAGCCAGTTTTACTTGCAATTATTCATTGCCTGTGGCAAAACCAAGATGGATCCATCCTTCTTGATCTCTCAGCAGTTTTCAGTACCATCAACCACAGTATCTTTTTAGACCACTTTAAGTGGTTAGAAATAGTAAACACTGTTTTATGATGGTTCATCTCCTTTCTCTGTGACTGGTTTCAATCAGTATTGACATATGAGGAGAGATTGCACCAGACCCTTTTTTGTTGAGTGCCACAAGGATTGATGCTCTTTCCCCTTTTATTTAAAATTTACACAAAATTGTTCAATATGTTAAGGATACCCAGCTGTACATCTTGATCCCAGATTAATTAAAATCCTAACCCAGTGTCTAGAGGCCAGGTAGGTTTGGAGGGGAGAGGGGGGACACCTCAGGCTCTTCCCAGACAGTCCTGAGTGGTTGGCTCTATATGCCTCCTCAACCCAGATCCAGACTTATTCTCACAGGGTTGCACTTCCCCATCTGAGACTAGTGTGCAATATGGGGATCCTTTCAAGCATTCAGCTCTTGCGCAAAGAGCTGGTAACAGTTCTGACCAAGAGGTCTTTGCATAAATATATATGGTGCACCCCATGTATGGAGTGGGAGGTCCATCAGACAGTCACTCATGCCTTGATCAACCAAGATTGGAGTACTGTAATGGGCTCTACATGGAACTGGTCCAGAACGCAGTGGTGCAAGTGCTGTATTATATACAAGTGATCCCGCTAGTTGGTGAGATGCACTGGTTATCAGTTGGCTTCTGGGTATAATTCATCATGCTGATTGATGTAGTGGGAAAAAAGAATTACTTTGAGGGACAGGAGGAAAGACTGTTACCAAGACAACAGTCAGATAAAAGAAACATGAATCCAGCGCAAAACTGTAACATGAGAAAAAGCCTCAGACATGACTCTTCCTAGTTCTCACAAAGATAAAGGTCATAAGTGTATTCAGTTTCTGTTATTATAACCTTATAACCTTATAATAAAAGTAGTTTTGGCCTGCAAGACTTTGGTTTCCCAGTCTGGTAAACTTTTACAATTATTATATGATTTATGTACATTATCTCTATTATATATTGTATATGTGGCCCAAGGCAATTCCTCTTCACTCAATGCAGCCCAGGTAAGCCAAAAAATTGGGTACCCATGGTATAGACCAGGGGTGTCAAACTCGCAGTCTGAGGGCTGGATGTATCATGCGCTGGCCACGCCCACCCCCATTTTAGCAAGGGAAAAAGTCACAATACATCACATGACAACAACATGACGCTGCATGTTTGACACCCCCGATATAGACCAAAGATATGAGCTGCCCTGGAGATGAAGGGGACACAAAAAGTATTAGCAGTGCTTAACTTTTTCTTTCAAAAGCTGACTACAGTTCTTTATCTAATCATTGTTTCTTTTTGTTGACATGAGAGCATGAATACAATCTCTAATAATGACTTTTGCTGTATTCCATACTGAAACAGTGATAATGTCAAGTCCCTATGAAATATGAAAAAAAAACCCACCATCTCCTTTCATTTGCTAAATAAAATAATTGCTATTCATCAAAACTATATTTAAAGGCCATTTGAAAAATGTATACCGTGTTTCCCCAAAAATAAGACCCTGTCTTATATCCTTTTGAACCCAGAAATAAGCGCTTGGCCGTATTTGGGGGGACGTCTTATTATTTTGGGGTGTGTGGAACAAGTTGGGGCTCCTCTTGCTGTCTTACCTGATTTCCACTTTTGCATTTAAATATTTTGGTGGGGGGCTTATTTTCGGGGGAAGCTTAATTTAACGCATGCGCTCAAAAGCCCAATTGGGCTTATTATCAGGGGATGTCTTATTTTTGGGGAAACAGGTATATATATTGTCAAATGAGAGTGTTATTTTTATGAAAGCATGATGATAGTGATGATAATTATATGCCATCAAGCCAGATCTTAACAACTGCTTAGATCATTTTTCTCCAGAATTACCTGTTCTTAACCTGGTCCTTCAAATCTTCCAGTTGTGCATCCATCACCTGACAAAAGTGTGGTCTGAAATAATTATAATAACTATATCAGATGCCTTTAACTGTGATATCAGGAATAATTTAAATGAAACAATCTCATGTGCTGAAAAAGGAAAGTTGACCTTCACATTGAAAATAAACACTAAATATCCATTATGTTAAATTCATACATAAAATCCTGCAACATATTATGAATCTAAGTATTGTTTGAGGTGGTTAGTACCATGCTAGTGATCTATAAAAGGATATAAAATATAGTGTAATATAAAAATGTGAAAAACAATTATATATAGGTTCTGAAGTACTCATATTTTTGTCTATCAATAACTCTCACAATATCTCAGTCAACAAGTAATTACAAAAACAGCCCTCTTTATCTGAAATTATTTTTCAGTTATCAGCTTGGAACAAAAGTTGATTCATATAGAAAAATATTGCATGTTTTGAATTATCACATAAACCCATCTTCCTCACTCAAGTGTTCAGTAAGAGCTGCTTATCATTTGTGAGCCTCTTTAAGAAAAGAATTTTACTTTCTATTTTTTTTAACTTTCCATGGTAGAAAAGGAACTGCCATTAAAATAATGTACTATTAGAAATAGAGAACAAGGGAGGGAGGCAATTGCCAGATCCATCTTGAATATACAAAATATATCAGTAAAATTATTCCACAACCCACATGGAGTGCTACAAAAAAGGGAAATATTTAAATACAAAATATATTTAAGACAAAATGACATTTAAACTATCCAACTGTTATAGAGTTATTTTAGAAGACATCCTAACAGTCCTTGCACACTTTAAGAAGATAAGTAGTAACAGAAGTAGTAATAATAGTTAAGCTATGGAGGCATTATGGGGACATTATGAACCTAAGGAGAAATTAAAAAGAGAGAAATACCTTTTTCTGCTAAATGACTACCTAAAATGTACATATCTTCAGGAATTCAGGTGAGAAAAAAAAAGAACAAGGAAAGGAGGAGAAAAAAAATTCAAATTAATCAGAGTTGCAATTATTTTCCTTGTTTCTTGTTAGCAAAAATCAAGTATGTAAAATAAACAAGTGCCTAATTACAAGCCAAAAACTTCCTTTATTTCAATGGAGGACAAAATGTCTGCTTCCAATGCTATCGGGATGGGAATAGTAACAAGACCAACAACAACTCATCAAAATAAATACTTTTTTGAGTTTCTAAGATTTTTATCTGTAAACCACCCAGAATCATTTAGATAGTAATATGGCCAGTAAGTAAGTAAGTAAGTAAATAAGTAAGTAAGTAAGTAAGTAAGTAAGTAAGTAAATAAGTAAATAAATAAAATTCTTTAAAAATATTTATTTACTCCAATATTTATTGTAGCAATCCAGCTATTCTCTCAAGTCAGATTATTGTGGTAGCTTTGAGAAATGATTATCCAATTCTTTTTAAAATGTACACGTTTACACACACTTAAACACACACACATCTTAAGCGCTCTCTCCCTCCCTCCCTCCCGCCCCCTCTCTCTCTCTCTCATACACACACACACACACACACACACACACACATACGCAGAGTACAAAACTAGGCAGAAAGATAAAATAATATTTTTCTCCTCACTATAGTCCAATGCAGTCTAACTGGCTGCCCTCCAAGTGTGTGAATTTCAGCCTAAATTAGATGATCATAGATTTGTGCAATTAGATGGGTCTTCAAAGATAATCTAGTCCAAGTCTTCTATCACTGGCTTTCTGATTATCAAGGCTCCTCAAGTCACTTTAAATGGTAGGCAGAGCCTTTATGCCTTTTACACACAAATTAACCCAAGGGGAGGCCTGGATCCAAACTAAAACTTATATATGTTGATTTTTTAAAATAACTTGCCCCAATCCAAAAAACTTTGGTTGGCATATAATAAGAAAAATCATACAACCAAATTATAAAAATCCTACACATTGCAGAAGTTGAATTTATAATTCCTTCCACTCCACAGTTTTAAGATTCAAAACAATTGTAACAGATGATACCATTCAATCACTCACTGGGCTAAAGCATTGGGGGGGGGGACAATTATTCCCTTCCAAAGGTAACTAAGGGAGCTAATGCAGAGGAGACCTTATATATCACCACCCCACATATTTCTCTGAAGGGAGGAATGTCTCAGTAGACCCTTTCTACATGATTGAACCAGACAAACAAATTCAGGTGTATTAAAGTGTAGTCTGATATAGTGTGGTTCCATTAAATATTATTGTGAAAGAGCAACAGGTTAGCTTAATGAAATAATGTTTAGTGTAAATGTACAACTACTTTATGGTGATTTTTGAATCAGTTATTCTGAGATAAAACCAGTGGTGGGATTCAAGTAATTTAATAACCGGTTCTCTGCCCTAATGATTTCTTCCAACAACCAGTTTGCCAAACTGCTCAGAAAGTTAACAACCGGTTCTCCCAAAATGGTGCGAACTGGCTGAATCCCATCACTGGATAAAACCAAGACTACAATCTAACTACACCAAGCAGTAATGAATCCTATTGAACTCATCTGGAATAAACTTTCTGAACAGACATTAATTCTGAGCAAAATTTTGAATAAAGCTCTGTTTCCTGATAAGTATATGAACTTTACCGCTGAGCTTTCTTAATACCAGTATGAGTCTTCTGGGATTTGTTTAGACCTCAGTCTAGTTCACAAGTTTTCACAATTTCTATTGGTTTCTTCTTTAAGTAGTAATAAGGTTAAACTCTATTTCTATTTAGGAGACTAGACAGGATTAATTAGGCATGGATAGAGTCAAACTATTTTGAAAGCATGTCCTTTTTTTCCCAAATTCTTAAAATTCAGAATGCTAATATTGTCAAGTTATACCATGTTTCTTCTAATCTTGTTTTGTCTTTGTCCCAGAAAATTCCTAGATAAAAATCTTAAACATGTACCTAGATTTATTAACAATATGTAATGAAGATTGGCTCAAATTCAAAATTCTGCAGCTCAAACTGGCCCAAATAACCAAATATGAGCCAAAAAAATGTATTTGGTATCCAGGGTGTAAAAGCAGTTGGAAAAACATGCATAACGAGGCAAGTAAGTGTGGAGAGCTTAAGAACAAGAAGTCTGAGATTTAAAATTATCTAGCTGTAACAGTGTTTGCTAAGGCAAACTTTTGCTTAGTTTATTTAGCTGACTGGTGCTTAGTCAGCCTCCTTCTTGGCAGAATATCTTTCCTGTTTTTGTCACTGCAAAGTAACTGATATGATACTCTATTTTAAGTGCTTCTCCTGATAACCATTATCCTAAGAAGAAAATGTTAGCTCTCTAACGAAAATGTATTTGACAACAAAACTTGAATCCAATGTTAGAGTCAAAGAATTCAGAGGTAGTTTTGTTCCTATAAATCATTGTTAGTAACATCCATATGATCTGTTGAATGTTTTCTCTTCTAATGCCCCCTCTGCAACCAAATGTCTGGCATTGCAGTTCCCAAGACATAAATAACAGAGGTTATGTTGTGATATTTAAACCCTCAAAGATTTCTTGGGAAGAAGAATTATAAAACGTTGATTTACAGAATTCCAGTTTTCCATTTTTTTTTAAATGAAAGAGTCAGATGCGGCAGAAAACCAAATGAATACCAAAAACTCACATTGGTTTCCTTTGGACACTAGACTGGGGACCTCAAACCTAGGACAATCATTTCCAATAATTTTGCTCAAGAAATCTTGTTCAGTCACCTCTATAAATGGGCTATTTACCTCCATTTAAATGTTTTTATACTTTCCTCCAGTCTAAATTCAAGTATTATATTACAGTTTCCTGCATGTGGTCTTTAGTGTAATGTTCTGTTTGCTGGAATGACAATCTCTTAGGGAAGATTTGTACTTTCTGCTTGGCCCATTACCACTATGGGCCCTTCTTTCACTTCCTGTATACAGAAGTGGGTGGTGCTGTCATCTTCCCGTGATCATCCCATAGCAGTTGTTTTCTAACATTTCTTCTTTTTCATCATCATCATCATCATCATCATCATCATCATCATCATCCAATGAGACAATAATCTGTGAAGTCAATTAACTATCTTGACCCTAGAAGCTTGTGTTCCTTTTAACCAGGGGTGAAATCCTTTGAAGTCCGCTACCAGTTCTGTTAGTCAGCTACCGAGCACACGCTTCATGCGTACATGCACACCTGAGGTGCGCCTGCACAGCACTAAAAAAGGAACATTTTGTCTCAGTCTGCAAAGGTAAGTAGAACAGCGAGGGGGGGGGAATCCGCTGTGCCACACAATTCAGATTAGCTAGAAAGCAGGAAATCCGATGATTCTAGCTAATATAAATTGCGCGTCACAACTGATCGTCACCCAGCTGATTGTCAGAAATACTGATTTGCTGGAACCGGTAGCATTTTTTACTGCCGGTTCATCTGAATAGGTCCGAACTGGTAGCATTTCACCCCTGCTTTTAACTTTGTCATCTCCCAATGGACACCCTTTTGGTTTCTTCCCAGACTGGGTGAAATTTGTTTCCCTTGCTTCCCTCTCACCCCACCCCAGTATTGTATTTTTTCCTCCCTTGATTTTTAAAAAACATCTTTACATTGCACTCTATTGCTTTGCATAGTATAGCATTGGAGTCACAATGGTACCATAAGAGAAAGAAACCCCCAAAGAAACTATTTGTTATTGGCAAAGGAGATATGTACAGGATGTAAAGGCTTGTATGCAAACATCTGGGAAAGCAAAGGAAACTAGTGAGGAGGAAACAATTGCCAAAGGAAAAAGCAGACAGTAGTAGATTGAAGTTAGATAGACAGCAGGGCTTGCTTTCCCTGCGTGGATTAGAAACAAGGGAATAGCCAATCAGGTCTTGTAGTGGCTATAGTCTGGATAGAGAGCCAGACCCATTGTTAATCCAATCCAACCAGTGGTAAAATTCACCCTTCTCTATCCGGATCACCAGTAGCACCAGTGACAAGAGGCTCTGCCCACCCGCCCGGACATCATGATGTCCCATTTTTGACCCACTACACATGCACAGAAGGCTCTGCACATGTGTGGAGGAGGTGCACGTGAGCTTAGCGTGCACACATTTGCGGGTGCTCACATTTGCGAACCAGTAGTGAAGGTAAGTGAATACCACCCCTGAATCCAACTCATTCCAGACTAGAATTTCTGAAGGTGACTTAGGAAATAGTTGGGAGCAGAAAGGAAATTAAATAGCATTGGACAGTGCCCCTCCAACCTTTTGGGCACCAGGGACCATTTCTGTGGAGACATTTTTTTCCATGGACCAGAGGGGGCATGGTTTCGCATGCTGCTTGCATCCCACAGATGGGCCTTCACTTATTTGTGCAGCCCAGTTGCTGGCATGCTGTGGACCAATTCCAGTCCATGGACAAGGGGTTGGGGGCCCCTGGTGTAAGATGCTGCACAGAATTGTCCTTAGATTGTTACTCAGCAGCTAAAGCAATGTGATCACTTAATTTTCCTTTCTCCATTGTCTCTTCACAGGGAGCTCTGCAGCAGGGACAAAGGCCATCATTATAAATTTGCAGCAGATTGTAACATGCCAATTGCCTCCTAGAATTTGCTGCAGGATCTACAAAGCTTCCAGCGTAATCAATAAATAATCATTCACAGCAGCATAATCAACCTTCATTTCATCTAATGCTTTTCATCTTCAGTCCATCTAACAGTTCTCTTCTGTCTTATCCATCCCTTTGAGAGTGTTCTGAATTGGTTTTGGTTATCTTTACAAAAATTTGCTTGGCAGGCTGCCAAAAGGATATTGGCAATATGAACCCCTTAGGCCCAAACTTTTTGCGTTCCCATATGCTCAATTAATCAGAACTGCAGCCTAAACATTGCTGAATTCTGCTGAGATTGTTGGTGAGTTCATTTTAAAAGCAAAAGAAGTATTTTAAATGCCCATGACACAAAGCTGTTTTTCCTGAGGGAATTTTTCCACTGACTTTTTAATTTCCAGCTGTTTTCAAAATAAATAAGCTGAACCTCAAGAGTCATAAGGGGCTGCTCTTAAAATATGTTTAGAAACTTCAGTTTGGTATCCCAATGTTGCTATGCTAATGCTACCTAGGCCTGGCAGAACAGGATGTACTTCACATCTCCAATATTGAACTGACCAAGCCAAGTTTATTATTTCAGTCAAAGGTCTGCATATGTAAACCTCTCAAATAAAAATAATAAAATAAAACTAGTGGTATGAATCCAAATTGACAATCTGTCATATTTGTATCAGTTGCTGCCATGTTTTCATTCAGCCACATACAATATGGCTGTGTTGGTTAGAGTCTGAGAGTTTGCCGTAGTATATTTTTGCCCTCCCTGGGAGATGTTGCAGCAGGTCTATTCCCTGTAAAACATACAGTGAAACAAAACATGTTGGACTGTTTCGATCCCCTAGAACAGTGTTTCTCAACCTTGAAAGCTTGAAGATGGGTGGACTTCAACTCCCAGAATCCCCCAGCCAGCGCTGCTGGCTGGGGGATAATGGGAGTTGAAGTCCACCCATCTTCAAGCTTCCAAGGTTGAGAAACACTGCCACAGAATCATATAGGCAGACGTATTCAGTTAATGAGGTTTTGGTGAAACTAATCAATGGAAGCACATTGTGTCCAGCTCTAAAAAAAAACCTCCTTTAATATATACAAATAACTTGCAGACTGCCATGTATCTTTTTCTATCAGAGTTTTTATTTTGAAAAATGAAAATCATAAATCAAACAGAAAAGGGAAAAGTGTGGGGAAGAGAAACATACTATATTACAAATCAAAAAAAAGGGCTTTATCCAATTTTTAAGTACACAATTGAACTTTGGCCATCCAGAATTATGCTGTTAAGTCTTTCCATTACACCAACAGAGAACCACTATACCAGTGATGGCTAACCTTTTTGCCATTGCGTGCCAAAAGCAAGGGAGCACAGGGATGTCGCGTGCACACGTGACCGCACCCATAATTCAATGCCCTCCGCCCCTGCGCATGAACGTTCAGCCCTCCCGTGCGACCCCTGCTTTTGTCACACGATGGCATGGTGCCCCCGATAGGCCTGTTTTTCGCTCTCCCCAGGCTCCAGAGGCTTTCTTGGAGCCTGGTGAGGGCAAAAACAACCTTCTCCATCCCCCCCCGGAGACCGGAAACGGCCCATTTCTCGATTTCTGGTGGGCCCAGAGGGCCCAAAAATCAGCTAGTGCGCTGGAGCTGAACTAGGGCAACAGATATGGCTCCGTGTGCCATCTGTGGCACTCGTGCCATAGGTTCACCATCACAGCACTATACATTCAGAAAAATAAATATATACATAATCAATCTAAAATTGCAATTTAGAGGTTGCACCATCTTTCCAAAATCAAAGGATGCTTTGTTTTGTTTTGTTTTGTTTTGTTTTGTTTTGTTTTGTACTTTTTAAATCCACAGTTCTTCATAGGGTGATACTTCCCATTTTTCAATATATGATACATTTAACAGTTCCAATATAATAATACCGACAGCCAGTTTTCCCTGAAGTATACAACAAACATGAAATACTATGATTTTTTAATTAATTTCTTCTTAAAATAATGAAAAAACATACTTTATCTGTTTATATGTTCTCTACCACTTCAAAACAGATGCTAACATTGAGAATAATTCCAGAATTTTAGAGGTAGCTAATTCATCTGCATCAAACTGTGAAAACAAGAGTCCTTCTAATCAACTATACTGTCATTGATCTAAAGTATTAATAAAAAAATTACCTGCAATATTCCGATTCAATTTCTTCCAAACTGAAATTGATCATGTAAATAAGGGTCAAAGTTATGCTTCAATCCATACATCTCTAAATAATTATAGTCCTTCATGCAAGAAAAGCATTAACAATATTGCTAAAAAGGTAAATAGAGGAATTTGCTATACAATGATTAAGCTGCTGGGCTAGAAACTAGGAGACTGTGAGTCCTAGTCCTTGCCTAGATATTAATCCAGCTGGGTGATTCTAGGTTTGTCACTCCTTTTCAGCCCTAGGAAGAATGCAATGTCAAACTACTTCTGAAAAATGTTGTCAAGAAAATTGCATGTCAAATCCGCATATACTGATATAAATCCCATGATATAAAAGGACTCATGCATAACTTTCTAATTGTTCCCATTTATATCAAGTCAAATCAAGTCAAAATGTATGCCCAGTGATAAAACCTTACCTCAGAAAGGTTATAATCCATTATTAGATGCTGGCTATAATTTGCATAAAGAAAATCTAGGATAGTGATGGCTAACCTTTTTGCCATCATGTGCCAAAAGTGGAGGGAGCGTGGTGGGGTTACATGCATAATTCTATGTGCCCCGCCCCCCCATGCTCCCCCCGCTTTTGGCATGAGATGGCAAGGTCGGTTCGGTAGGCCCATTTTTTGCTCTCCTCAGGCTCCAGAGCCTTTCTAGGAGCCTGGGGGGGGGGCAAAAACGGCCTTCCCCAACCCCCAGAGGCCCTCCGGAGGCCGGAAACAGTATGTTTCCTGACTTCTGGTGGGCCCAGAAGGCCTGAAAATCAACTGGGTGGCGCATGCATGCATGCCGGAGCTGAGCTCGCGTGCCCACTGATATGGCTCCGCGTGCCACCTGTGGCACCCGTGCCATAGGTTCGCCATCACGGATCTAGGAGGTTGTCCTTCCTATAGAAAATGTTTTCATATCCTATTTCATCTTTATTTTTAGACATAGTTGTAAGTTTTATATGCTTTCTTAGAAAATAAGCATGACAGATGTGGCTGGAGCCAGGATATTGTGTTACCATTATATCTGGAAGGAAGATTTAGCTAAGCAAAAGCATCCAGAAACCTTTTAAAGGGCATGATAGCAAGGTATGTTGAAGTCAACCAATGCTTTGTGACTGCATTGATGCATCCATTTGAGGAATAAAGAAAGTAAATAAGCACACTAAGCAAGGCAGAGAACATAAATGAATCCTATCACATGCCCTTATAATTCAAAATGTGCCCACTGGCCTAAAAATGTTGGGTTCTAGCCATAGTTTTAAAAAACAAAATTGTCAGGACAACAAACATCTTAATACCAGAGTAAACTATATGCTGGTAAAGTGTGATGTAAGACTGACTCTCTCTCTCATTCTTTTTCACTCTTGCACGGAGAGAACTCATAGACTTTTTTCCAACACCTTTTATTTCTTATTAAAAATATGTTTAATGCAAAAACATACTTGCGGTGTTTATTATATAAATTTCTCAGTACAGCTGCTCATTGGAAAACATGTCACTAAGTATCTGCCAAAATTATAAAAACAGATTCCGCTATTTTCATAGAAAAATTTGCCAATCTGAGTTTTTCTAAAGTAGTTCATACCTGTAAGTGAAGATTATGCTAAAATAAAATATATGCTTTATGATTTAAAGAGTGAAAAATGAATCAATGTCAATGAATTGAAGAAAAACCAAGATAGCAGGAAACACAGTGCCGAAATAATCTCTCCTCATACCAGATTTACAAGCAGTCTGGAAGAACTTTTCCAACTAACAACTTTTATTAAAAGGCATAAGAAATGCAGCCATTTAGCTAACAATAGCTTACGCCTTTTAATATATTAGTCAGAAAGGTCCTTCCAGACTCTTTCTTCTACAGTAAGCCATAAATATGAATGTTTCTGAAGCTTCTGCTAATTTCATTGGGTTTTGCAGCACAGAAAAGTACAACTAGGCTATAATCTGTATGAGGGATACAGGGATATCAGTGCAAGTTTTGAATTCCACAGCACTTTTCCAAGTTACTTTTTTCTTTCTGTCATTGAAGAAGAGGGTGCACCACATTTTTTAAAACCCATAAAAAGAAGAAGTAATAAAAGATGCTCTTTTGCAAATAGGACAAAGCATTAGAATTTTTAAACAACTGGAACATATTCTTGCCTTTGTGACAGAAATAGCTAGTATTTTAATTGGATTTCAAAGCAATTTTCTATGGAAAACAAGGACATTTGGGGGAGGGAATACAGATTCTGGTCCATTTCTAAACTTCACTGCTTGAAATATGAGCATTCCAGACATCATGTAAACGTATTATTATACATGACCGTTCAACCATCCATTCTTACACACACACACAAACACATGTACTTTATTAAATATTCTCCAGTTTTGTGAGTCTTACAATTGTGTGTGTTAAAATTGATTAAGTATTCTTTTCTCCAATTTTTTCTTTCACACATTTTTAAATGTGTGTAAAATTAGAATGTTCAACCATTGTCATAAGAGCTTGCTACAGCAGAATGTCTGTTTCAGAAGAGTAGGATTACAGCAGAAATTGCTTCTGAAAGCTCTGTAGTTGGTTTATTTTTATTTTTTTACAAAAAGGCAAAAAAAAATAATTCTACTTGTGTGAGAAACTGAAACAAATTTTTAAAAATTATAATAACTTAAAATGCACCACACTTATCAGCATGTCGATTTTCCACAGCTAAATATAGTACGCCCATATTGGTGAAAAAAATTAGCTGAAGATGTTCTAATAAACCAGACTGCCCCTGGATGTGTGGGTGGAAGTTAGGTAGAGAGAATAACTGAATGCCTTTTTAATTAGTGGCTTATCTGCTATGTATATCAAACAACACAAATCAGCTAATACAATCATAGTGTCAAAAAAAAAATAGACAGATGCTACATTGATTTTCTTAAAGTCAAAGAAAGCCTTTGACAATTTGAACTGGGTTTTCTCGTTCAAGGTTTTTGAAGACAGGCATTTTGGAGAGAACTTTATGAAATAAGTATGATCAATTTACATTTCACAGAAAGCACAAACAATTATTAATGGAAATCTAATAAATGCTGTGCAATACAAAATGGAACAATGCAGATATGTCCACTGTTTTTTTTTTCTTGTTTATTTTGATTCTTGAAATACTGAACAAAGATATATGACAAGATGAGAGGATTGTGGATTATAAATTTTAATTTATAAATTAAGGGCTTTTGCAGCTGACCTGGGGTTGATTCTCAGCACAAGAAGCATTTTATAGCCAAGAAATAATAGAAAAACAGAAACGACAAACTTATCGTGAAATATTAGAATTTTGTTGTGTAAAATTACATCTATAATATAAAATAAAATTAAGAGAAAAAAGGCGATAGACAATCTAATTTTCAATAGTTTGTTCATTTACGGTTATTAAAAAGATTTAGACAAAAAAGTTTATGGTTTTAAGTATTGTAAAAGTTAGTTTCAAATAGAACCATATGCAAATGATATATATGTAAATGCTAAAACAAATAAACTTTTATTGAAATTTGAAACAGAAGCAGAACAAGGGAAAGGATTTATGATAAAGTATTCTAAAGTGTTTTAAGAGTGTTCCTAATTACTATGCAGCATTTGTGTGCATTGAAACTTTTGTAGAAAAGTGCAGTGAGATCCATTGTACAATAGTGTCAAACCAAGAAAATTTAGCATTTTCCCAGCAGCTCAGTCTAGGCAAAAATCTTCCTAAAGATAATAAAGGCATTTTATTTACTACTGAGTTAATATGCTATCCACTCATTACTGTTGGTTTCCCATCTGCCTTTGCTGTAGTCTTCTTTTAGTAGCCAGAAGGGGAAATATCCACCAATGAGGACACTGCAACAGGGATGGGAGGACTTCAGCCTGTCTTCTTTAGGCCGTTTATACCTTTCATGGGAAAACTCCAGGAATAGAGTTCAGGAGTTTTCCTCTAGAGAGAAGACAAACTCTGCCATGATTGTACAATTACAATTGGTTTTGTATGCTGCCAAGAGTTCATTGGAGTTGGGCAGCTATAATAAATTTAAATAATAAAAAGTAATTTATTTTTTACAAATTATTTATAATGTATTTATAAATAAATCATTCTGAACACTGAAAGAACCAAAACTCTGTTTGAGTCTGAGGAAGATTAAAAGTGATAAATATATGAACTCTGGCAAATAAGCTCAGACTTATCTCTTTTCTTTCCCAGATGAAATAATGGACATCTGCTTTCTTTTCCTCTGATTTGTTAAAAGTTAGAGAGAAGTTGGTATCAAAGCAGGGGGAGATGATGGCCATGAAAATATATTGGAAAGTGTAATATTAATGGAGAAGGCAACAGATAGGAGAAATTTGTTAAGATGGAGGCTGAATAGTGACCGGAGTGGACCAGCTGTACCCAACTCATTCCAAACATATCTTCGGCCGCACTTACTATGGTATTCTGCTTTCACCCCCATGACCAAGTGGCAAAGTATAACACATTTTTCTTACTTTGAGACTGTAAGAAACTGTCAGAAAAAAAGAAAGAATATTGCTTTATACATGTCACAGAGAGAAGGCAGGAAATTGCTGCTCTGAAGGCAAGATTGTGCCATGGTTCATTGTGAGGGAGGACAGGCCCAAGAGCTCACATTTGGGGAAAGAAAAGAAAGAAAGGAATATCTGCTGAGTTCCTACTGTGCTGGAAATGCATTTGCAAAATAAAAGGTTATCTGTTGAGATTTGTCCTAGGCTGCACTTGTGGTTATATAAGTAAGTGATGGAAGACTCTAGTTCTAATAAAAGGAAAGCTACAGAGCTTAATTCTAGAGGAGTCAAATGAAACAAACCGAATTATTGTAGCAAATTTGTTGCTGCTGCTGCTTCTGCCCTCTGATATCCATTTGAAAGGAAGAAAGGAAAACTAACTTTCTTTCAAACCATCTCAGAAATAGTCAGGATTTATTTACCACAAGGACTATAAAAAGCCACAACTGAAGGTTGAAAAAAAGAAAAGCAATAAGGTTATTCAAAAGAATATATGCAATTATTCAGATGCAACATGAAAAGGCTGGACCTACTCACCACACTTGTCAACACCTCCTTAAAGAAGTCATGCCTTTTCCTGGACTCTCTTCTAAGTTGGACAAGTCTAAAAAAATAAGTGCTTGAATTAATGTTGCAGTGTTACAAATTTGTTGCACCATTTCACATTGGCTGCTCTTGCCTCTTGAATTCAAATGCAGTGTCCCTTGCCAGCCCAGGAAAACCCCTAAGGTTGAGCTCCCTCTTCATTTCCATAAAGTTGTACATTTAGAGAAATAAACCTTGTTTCACCACAGTGATGTTCCAGATGCTTAGCAGGCCATTCGGCACTCCAAACCAGTCCCCTCCCTCCATGTTGTATTAGGCTGTTTCCCCCAGTTACAAGCAACTAAATTTAAGGCAGAGATTGCCTACCTTAATCCTATCTGATGCTGCATTTCATGTTTATAAGATAAAAGTATCTTTGATCACTGTGAAACATGTAAAGAGCAACAGTCTTCTTTCTCAGCCCCCAGCAAAACACTACTCTGTAATTTCTGGAGTGCTGGGAACTATGTGAAAGGCAGCAGGGCAAGAATTAAAGGCAGACACTAGCAGTATTATGATTCCTGCCAATACCTGAAAGCAAGTCTCATACACCTTGTGTTTTCAGAAAGAAGGTTCACAGCTTCCTTCTAGATTGTTGAATAAGATTGGCCCTGATCACCTCGGTTGGAAGCCCTTAGCTGTGGCTATGAATAGCCCAACTAGCAAGTAGCAGGCATTGGTATGGGAGAGGAACCAGGAATTAGCTTCAATATCTGATTGGTACAGGAAAAAGAACCAGCTAGAAAGATCTGAACTCTCCACTGCCCAAACAGAGAACAATCTACAGAGAGAGAAGTATGACACCAGCCTAAAGAATTGTTGGTAAAATATTTATGATTATATTCATAGAAACATCAAAAACATACAAGAGTAGAATAGGAAAACAACAAAATTTGAAACTAGTGTTTTAAAAGGTCTGCTGTTCTTCACTCAAGTCAAAGTTCATAGAACCTATACGTCAAAATTTCCAATTTTTCCCATTCATAATACTAAAATACAGTAGGAACAGAGTTGGAAGGGACTTTGGAGGTCATCTAATCCAATCCCCTGCTCACACAGGAGACCTGCACTAGGGATTCGAAGCGCCAAACTGCCGACCTTTCTGATTGACAAGCTCAGTGTCTTAGCCACTGAGCTACCTAGTCAGTAATGTCATCAATACTGTATTTTAGTATTATCAATGGGAAAGCCTATTCCATTAACCTATTATGGTATACAAGTCCTGCTGCTCAAGGTAATTTGTTTCATGCTACCCTGTTTCCCCCAAAATAAGACATCCCCTGATAATAAACCCAATCGGGCTTTTGAGCACATGGCAATAAGGCCAAGCGCTTATTTCAGAGTTCAGAAAAAATATAAGATAGGGTCTTATTTTCAGGGAAACATGGTACCTACTAATAGGAATTGATCTACAAATAGGTTATATATAAATTCTGACCATATGAGAATCTCTAAACGTTTGCATTGCTAGAAAATTTGTCATGTTTCCTTTTTAACAGAGTTATTTCACTGATACTTCTATTTGAACTTTGGGTAGAACATGATCATGCAACAATATAAATCACAACTAACGATAGCACTCATTGTTCTAAAAAGCAGCTCAGGCTAAATGAGGCCGCATATAAGTAACAGATATTTAGATAAGAAACAAATGACAAATTCACTAGCTCTCACCAAGATTTGAAAAGGGAAAAGCAATGATGGACAAAATTATCATCAGAAAATGCAGCACATCTATAGTTAGCACAATATGGAGACTAACTTAAGACTCACATCTTAAGACATTAGTATGGAAATAAGATCAAAAGTTGAGAAGTATCCTTCAAATATGAATAATCAGATATATGATTACACAACATGTCTGTCAACTAGAACATAGGAAAACTATATGAGAAGCAATTTTTTCCTTAATTTATCACCATTCAACCTTAATCCTGGAACGAAAAGAGCCAACCTTTTTTCATTAGCTATTCTAGCTTCAGCCTTAATGGTTGGTTAAGCTTGATAGGAAAACAGATGGATTCTGTCTTTTTACACTGACAATATAATTTCCTAAGGGGTGAAACACATAGCCAGGTTATGGGTATTAAATGTGGAACTATGGAAAGAGTTTAACTCTTTCTTTGCATTCCATCATCATATCAAAAACCCTAAATTCCTCCACAATTAAACACAAAAAGTAGATAACCCTGGAATGAAAATGTTTCCATGGTTAACCTAAAATACGGGGTAGATTTTTAAAAAATAATGGAGAAAAGATTAAGAAAAAAATTTCTTGTACATTGTTGGAATCTGGGTTTTCCTTTATTCTAGATATGATACAATATTTAAAATAGTGTAGCCCAGAGACTGAAGGCAGATATTTTAAGACCCTAAATAAATTTATTCACATACTCTCTTTGCAAGTTTATAATTCCTCAACATGAAACTGTCTTTAAAGATAAATTTGGATGAAACAGAAAATAGAGAACCTGGATAAACAAAGCATTACTTACCTTTGAAGCAAATGTGACAGGTTTTGTTTTTTGTAAAAATCTGAAAAAATAAATTTTTAAATGATGCAAATTATTGTATCATCAATTATGGAAGAGAATCATCTTGGAATAGTTATGGATTGATAGGTACTTAAAGCATAGTATATATATTAATATCTTGGATTAAAGCAGCTAACAGAAACAAAGAGCAAGTCCTACCAAACAAGGATGGCTTTTCTCTTTTTGCTGCTACTTCACACTTTGGTCAAACTTACAACCTTGGCTGCAGACCAGAAGTGACATACAGTAAACAACAACAACAGAAACAACAACAATAAATCTTACCCTCTTTCCCACACTTCTTCATTCCTCCAACAATTATTTTAGAGAGATTGACTGCTTTCCCTTTGTTCAGTCAGAAACAATAAGGTCCATAAAGTTGTGGTTATCTATGTTTAGCAAGGAGAAAATGAAGTGATTTACAGTATGTTGAGTTGCAAACAGAAAGATGGTGGTATAATAGGGTTCAATAACTATAAAAAAACTTGCCATTCAATCAGAGGGAGATGGGCAGCAAATAAATTTAATAAATGAAATACAGAATGAAATACAGAAAAAAAATTGATGTATCTAACCTTTTTTTCCCCATTAACAAAATGATTCAGTTGAATTTCTGCAACAGATATTTGTGTTTTTGCTCTTCACTGTTTACAATTATTTCTGAATAATTTCTTGTTCCTGTTTCTTTCTCTGGCAATTTGTTGTCTCTGGCAATTCTTCACAAAGGCTGTGTGGTTTTGATGTCAACTAAAAAGAACACAGCTCTATCTCTGACCTTACAGAGCAGCTCCAAAAAAGGATGAGTTCCGAGATAAATTCCTGCTTCTTTCTCCAGCTCCAAGCAAGCTAAAAAGTAATTTTAGACTTGGAGTTGACCAAACGCTTGATTTTTTGTTGTGTGCTTATAAATGGGTATACTTCCAACCAGCAGTGAAATGCACTTACCTTCACTACCAGTTCGGAAATGTGAGCGTGCACACGCGCCACTTCTACACATGTGCAGAGCCTATAGATCTGGCCAGATTTCAAAGCTGCTTCCAACCCAAGATGGATAGGGAAGACAGAGACTAGCTTTGTTCTGTAATCTCAAGGCATTGAAAACTCCAAAGAAAGTCAAACATACCGAACAACTACCAGAGGCCTGGAAAACAGCTGATGTGTTTCCCATCTTCAAAAGGGAGGGGGGAACAGACCCAGGAAACTACAGACCAATCAGCCTAACATCAACACCTGGGAAGATACTGGAAGAGATAATACAAAAAACAGATCTGGAAATGAGTAAAGTAATAACTAGAAGTCAACACGGGTTGTTAAAAACAGATCATGCCAAACCTATCATTTTTCAACATGACTAAATTAGTAGACCAGTGAAACACTGTGGACTTAGACTTCAGCAAAACATTCTACAAAGTAGATCACAACCTACTTCTTGGTAAGCTAGGAAAAAGTGGGATAGATAGCATCACCATCAGATGGATTTGTAATTGGCTGACAAACCATACTCAATGAGTAGTCCTTAACAGTACTACATCTATATGGAGGGAAGTAAGCAGTGGGATACCACAATGTTCCGTCTTAGGTCCAGTACTCTTCAATATCTTCATAAACGACTTAGATGATGTTGAGACTCTAGAAAGAATGCAGGAGAAGAGCAACAAAGATGGTTAGGGGACTGGAGGCTAAAACATATGAAGAACAGTTACAGGAACTGGGCATGGCTAGCCTAGTGAAGAGAAGGACCAGGGGAAATATGATAGCAGTGTTCTAATATTTGAGTGGCTGTTCCAGACAGGAGGGGCTCAACCTGTTTTCCAAAACATTGAAGTCCAGACAAGGAAGAATGGATGGAAAGTGATCAAGGAGAGATTCATCCTAGAAATAAGGAGAAATTTTCTAATAGTGAGAACAATCAACCAATGGAACAGCTTGCCTTCAAAAGTTGTGGGAGCTTCATCACTGAAGGCTTTCAAGAAGAAACTGGACTGCCATCTGTCAGAAATGGTGTAGGGTCTCCCTGGTTGGACTAAATGACCTATAAGGTCTCTTCCAAGCCTGTTAATCTGTTAATCCATACAATATCTCCTCCCACTAGTTCAAAGTTAAAAAAACAAAAGTAGAGATTTGCTTTGTTTCTGTGTTAAACAACAGCAAGCAGAGAATCAAAACCAAAAAACATCATTACAGGTAGTCTTTGATTTACAACCATTTGTTAGTGACCGTTCAAAGTTACAACGGTCATGTGTAAAGTGACTTATGATTGTTTTCCACACTTACGACCATTGTAGCTTCCCCATGATCATGTGATCAAAATTTGGAAACCTGCCAACTGGCATGTATTTGTGACTGTTCCAATGCCCTGGTCACCTTTTGCCATCTTCTGATAAGCAAAGTCAACAGGGAAGCCAGATTCACTTAACAACCGTGTTATTAACTTAACAACTGTGGTAAGAAAGGTCGTAAAATGGGGCAAAACTCACTGAATAACTGTCATGCTTAGCAATGGAAATTTGGTACTCAATTGTGGGTTGTAAATCGAGGACTATATGTATCATTATCACCACACCACAGGATTTTTCTGTATGTTTGAACCTGGGGAGGGGAATAATTTTTAGAGTTCAGCTCTAAGGCTTATGAAAGTCAAATACTATCATGCTCACTGCATGTGACTATTTACTCTGCTGAGCAAAACTGTGGCTCATACTCTCCTTATCAGCAACTTATGCTTTCATATTTCACTCACATTGTTTCATGCTTAAAAATAGCAGACACCCACCAGCCTTGTTATATTTACATATATTTTTGAAGCTTCTTGAGTATAGGAAAAGATTAAAAATATTTTATAAGCTAATAACCAAGGTTTACCATCAAAAGATAATTTATGTATTGTATAACTCAGCATGTATGATTTATAGGTTATAATTCTTCAAGCTACATTACATAATTCAAAATAGGTTACATGATTCATGATATAATGATAGCTTTTATGTTCATCTGCTCTCTAATATGAGTGTCAGGTATCCAATCTAGACTAAAATTGTAATCTTGTGACAAGACATAAAAGAATATGTTGACTTGTATCTGCACATTCATACAGAATTATTCATCAACACATTCAGAAATTTCTTACGAAATCCAAATATTTAATGAATTAGTTATTGCTAAAAGAGCTAAAATAATAGAAAATCTTGTGCCACCCCAGATATTAATGAGAATAACAGTTGCATGCACATTTATGTAAAAGTATCGCCCACATGAGCATTTGTTGAGCTACTCGGAAGAATTTTCTGGGGATAAAATCTTGTAGATAAAATCACACATCTAAAGTAGATCCCACTTAAGAAAATTCTGTTGAAGTAACAAAGTCTACATCTTCTGAGGTTATTTGTAATGAGTTTAAGTTTGTTGCTCCCTAGGAAGTGAAAAGAGTTCTTGTTAATATTGGCCCTGCCTCCTGTAGTCAGAATTTATGGAGAGTAAGAAGACAACCTTTACCGAGATAGACCAGATCCATTACCAAAGGAACAAGACATTGGTTTAAGTCCAAAACAAGAAGAAGGTGTGCACAAGCAATTCAGGTAGACATTTTCATAATTCACATGAGGTTGGAGCAGCAAGGAATAAAGCACGGTCAGACTTGCCAGATTCTGTTACTGGAGCCAAGTTTCATAAAAGTAGTTTTAGCTTTCTTGTGTAGTCAGTTTCTTGGTTTGGTTGATATAATGGTGTTGACAGGATTGTTTTCCTTCCTAGTTGATGAAAGCATCCAGAAAAGTTATGAGAAACTGTTTACCACTGTTACGGTAAATGCTTCCCTGGTTGAGGGCTGCTATCATTTGAGGGCTTTAAGATATGCAATGGTTTGCCCCCTTGTTAAGAACACATTGCTCAAACCAGCAACTTTGGAGAAATATATCCAGCTCTTGAGAAGGAAGCGGGCCTGCAATTACAGAAAGTTTTACATATTATCTTCAGGCTAAACAGCCAACAGAGTCAAAGTTCTACCACAATGCCTGAAACTTTCAGGGTCTGGATGAGAAGTTGTAGTCTTAAATTCAGCAAGTTCCAGATAGAGTAGTTATAGGTTCAGAAGCCATCTAACTTCAAGCATTTTCTACTTCCTGTTTAGGGTGGTGTGATAGTTCCTGTACTGAACAGATTTATAATGTGGGAGGGTCTTCCTGGACTCAGTTCCTGCATGAAGGACTTATCATGTGTATGAGTCTTGATTATACCAGTTTTTAAAGTTCTTCAGCATAGGAATATATTATCATCTTTGTTAATGGTTACTGCCTTTGGTTTTCCATTTGTAGTTATTTAAATCCTGTTTATATATATTTATATGGAATAGAATCATACAAACAGTGTACAAGCTTAGTAAAACAAACAAACTAATAATGTTATCCTTTGGACGTGTTGATATGTCAAATAAAAGAGTGAGATTGATCTTTTTTGTAAGCTCTATCATAAGTAAAATATTTGGTGTTTAATGAAACTTTCATCCAATAAATATTTTAAAAGTAGCATAAGACTTGTTTTTGCTACACCGGCTGAGTGGACCAAATTTTGGGAATATCTAGGGTTTATAACATATAAACTTTGTGCTCTGCACAGAATACTGAAGTAGGAGGAACATGATTTTTTTTTCAAAAATTAACATTGTTGACTGAGCAAAGAAAACTCAAAGCAAACATTAAAACCATGATATAGTCTTACATGGCATGCTTTCAATGCAGCAGTGTTCCTCTTCATGTAGGGGAAAATAATCATTTCTTACTTGGAATACATAAATAATGGGCAGAAGGGGAGATGGGTGGATCTTTGGAGAGAGGTTATCTCTTCCCTAAAGGATTTCTCACTGTCACTCTATTTTTTCTCTTCTGCAAAGCTCCTTCTCCTAACAATTATATAGTCCATTAAAGAGACTTATGAACCAGTTTGAGTTTCTCCTTCCTGATTTACTTAATGCATAGTAGTAAAAAAAATGGCAGATGGCAGATAATTGTGAGACACTGACTTGAAATGAATAGCAGCATGATTGTTCCCTAGATATACTATCTAGTATATATATTGTTCTGTGTTAGGAGCACTGCCAAGATGATAACATCAGCCTCTTGTTCAGGATGACGCTGATGTATAATTCTCTGAATGCTTTACCAAGGGAGAACTAGAGGTTCATTTATTAATATCATTACTATGATATTATCTGAAACAAGCCAATTTAGTTTCTATAAGACAAAAATGCAACATGGAACACATACTTAGGGATCTATACCTTACTGATTTACAGTAAAGTAATTCAAAATAAGAACTATCATGTTTCCCCGAAAATAAGACCTTGTCTTATATTTTTTTTTGAACCCTGAAATAAGTGCTTGGCCTTACTGCCATGCTCTCAAAAGCCTGATTGGGCTTATTATCAGGGGATGTCTTATTTGGGGGGAAACGGTATAACTAGTATAAATTATTGTTATACAGTAAGATTCATTCACAAACAATGCATTTGTCTTTAAATGCTTTGATGAAACAGCTAGCTAAGTAGAAATAGCTTTCAGAAGTAGCTTTCAGTGTTGAGTTCCATCTCTCATCAGCAGTGGTGGGATTCAGATTTTTTTACTACCGGTTCTGTGGGCATGGCTTGGTGGGCGTGGCTTGGTGGGCATGGCAGGGGAAGGATACTGTAAAATCTTCATTCCCTCCCCACTCCAGGGGAAAGTTACTGCAAAATCCCCATTTTCTCCCAATCAGCTGGGACTCGGGAGGCAGAGAATTGATGGGGGTGGGGCCAGTCAGAGGTGGTATTTACTGGTTCTCCGAACTACTCAAAATTTCTGCTACTGTTCTCCAGAACTGGTCAGAATCTGCTGAATACCACCTCCGCTCATCAGCTTAGCATGGGTAAGGAATGAAGAGACTTGCAATCTAATACCTACTCTTGGTTTATGGAGATGATTTGTAAGAAACGATTATGTGCCATCAAATCATTTTTATGAGAATATGTTCAGATTTATCTTACAAGTCTCTTCCTTTGTCTCAGTCCTAGTAATGGAAGCATTTAATCACCTAACTAATGATTACATGAATTATGTTACTGGAACCTATCAGACATTACAATTTCATTAAATATATGTTGTTGTACCATCCAGAATAAAACATTTTTACTTTATATTGCATTGTGAACTCTAACTTCATCTCACAAACATCAATTTCCACGAAGAGGATTGTATGTAAATGTCCCTTCATGGAACAGGATAGAAGAAGGAAAGCTATTTCTTATCTCTTTGACATATAAATGGGGTAGTTTTCAAACCAGCTATTCTCTAGCTATAGTAAGAACAAGCACAACTGTGCCATATATTATTCCTGAGGTGAATATTGTCATATATATTTTGTTAGGTCAATATTATTAATGCAACTCAGTATATATTCTGTCTTTTTAATAGTTGAATTCATTTTTCCCTGACATTCCAATATTTATAGTGATATATAAACAGATATATATGCACTTAGAAAAACAACATTCTCATATCACTATTATCACTGTTATTCTCCTTTCATTATAAATACCATATATTTTTCCAGTCTTATTCCTCATTCCTCACTTTGAAAAACTTTGTAATCAGTATTCCTCATTCCTCACTTTCATTTTTAAAAAGAAAAACTCAGCCAAACACTGGAACTTCTGCCACAAACATCTTGTGTTTCACTTATCTGTATTATCTATGTAAAGTTCTTATTAATTCATAAAGTGTATATATGAGCTGCATGCTAATAGGAGCCTGGGAATTGCATAAAACTGAATGCTATAGTCTCACAAGAGCAAAATGGTTCATGTTACAATAAAGCACAAGACTGTTGGATAAGTCATCAGTGACAAGATATACATTGGTGTGGCTGTTTATGAACACCAAGTTTTATGTCAATAAATTCTATGTTATTTTCTAGCTCTCAAAAGTTAGAACTTTTTCTGCTATTTATTTCAATACTGACTCCCTAAATCAAGGTAAACAATTGGTTGCCTTCGAGATGTTTCCAGCCAACTCTAGATGATATGGTTGATAATCAAGAATGACATCAAGTTATTTCTGACTTAAAATATTGTCAGTTGCTATTCTGCAGCAATGGTCTTATTCTGGGATTAACCTGAGCCTTAGAACTGAAGGTAGATACAATTCAATAGTCTGAGACCTGGTGAGATGAGTTCCATAATTGGAATACATAATTAAATGAGGTAGTTTGTTCAAAAGTGCAGAACAAATAGAAAGGAAGGAGCAGTTGCATTTTATGCTAAAAGTATCCATTCCATTCTGATTAGATATTCAAGTGAATTAATCTAGCAGCGCATCAGAGAACATCTCAGCTAAAATGAGGGAAACAACAAATAAAAGCAATATTGTGATTGGTGATCACTACCCTTAGTTCAGCAAAGATGAAGATGTGGATGTTTCCTTCAGAAAACAAACTGCAACTCTTTCAAAAAGGTGTGAAAGCATAATGATGGGAGTCATTAATAATTCAAATATTTATTGAGTTTTAATCTCTGCCAGGCATGGTCTTTCTATTTATGTGTATTATTTCAATAAGCAGCAGGAAACCTATTTTTGCTCTATTTTTCCCCCCAAAGTAAATTGGATAGCCCCAAACCAGCTATGATATGACATGATTAAGGCTGAGTACCACAGCCCTCTAAGATTATGTTAATACCACACTTGCCTGAGATATATGTCTCTCTGCATATACATCTTTCTTCAGATTTGGGAAGTAAGCTGTTTTAGGGCATATATTCTAAGAGGTACTTAACTCAAATCACTCAAGTCCTGTTTTGCTTTTCATAATGTTCCCACTTTTCAAATACAAGCTTGTGCCATCAGTGTCTGCATCAATTCTTAGATCTTTTAAAATCGGTATAAAGCTCACATGCATTGTTTTAATAATTCAAAATTTGTACAGATTCTTAAATGCATTCTTTTAATGTATTTTACAAAGTTTTCCCTCATCTATACCAGTTTAATTTTTGTAAATCTCTAAAGTGTATACTTTTATTGCAAAACATAAAATTCTGACATGTGCAAAAGCTGTGAAAGAAGCCCTAATTAGCATATTAATGTAAATTAAATTATTTAATAATGCATACCAAATATTCTTCCTCATCCCTAGTTATAGGGAAACAATTCTTATTATAGTCCTGGTTCTAACTGATAATTGGACATAGTGCTTTGGGATAAGCTATTAATTCAGAAACAAGCACATTCCTCCAAAATGATCTTGTTGAGAAAGAATTCTATTTTAGGTAACTTGTTATCTCTTAAAGCATACAAATTATCATTTCTCAGAAATTGATTTCTTATAGGCAGTGGTGGGATTCAAGTAATTTAACAACCAGTTCTCTGCCCTAATGATTTCTTCCAACAACCAGTTTGCCAAACTGTTCAGAAAGTTAACAACCGGTTCTCCCGAAGTGGTGCGAACTGGCTGAATCCCACCACTGCTTACAAGTAAAGAAAAGTTAAACATAGACAACAATGGCTTTTTCAAAGTTAGTAGATGAGTAGAACAGAGTAGAAACGTAATGTTCCTAAGAGGCCACACAAGGATGCTTGTTGATGGTGATATGGGTGAGTGGAAGAATAAACTAGAGCTGAAAAGCTAAAAAGAAAAGTTTTTTCTCTTCTTCCTTATAATGAGCTTTCCAAAGCATAGAGAAATGAGGGAACAGGAAGGTTTAACATCAGGGTCTGTCCAAAAAATAAAGCTACAAAAAGATGCTTTCTATACTACTTTAACAGGCAGAAGCATTTGAAAGGGAAGTGCAAATAAATAGAATCAATAGCCAGTTGTCTTCTCCTAGCAACACAATATCTGGAGGTTTTTTGGAGGCTTCTAAATAGTACGCTGGGGCTACACAGTGGCCAGAGTAAGGGCAAAGTTAAAATGGATGTATCTTAATGTGCATGTAAATAAAGATATTAAAGCAGTAAATATGATGCTCCCTGTATATTTAATAGTTTCCATCTGTAATCTTAAATTTGCACTACATCAGCAGCTTTTGAAAATGTTTTGGAGGTTGCAGCATCCCGTGCTTTGGAGTACATGACAGAATGGAGCAATTTCCCTGACAATTTCAGGAGAAGAAATGTAGCTTTTCTTCCTAGATTAAAATTCAGATGTGTAAACTCTCCTGGTGTCCATAAAATACAAGGGACCAATGTTCTCTCTTGCTCGAAATAGGATTTCTGTTCCCAAAAAGACTCATTGAGCCTTTTTTTCTTTTTTTACAAGAGAAATTACAAATAATCCTGTTCAGAATAATTTTAGAGAAGGAAAAGATCTTTAAACTCTTCTCTGCTTCTTTCAACCTCTTTAACTCTTGTAGATAAAAGCAGACAACAATATAAAAATCTCTTCCTTCTCTAAAATTATTCTGAACAAGTTCATTGGTAACCTCTCTTGTTTATGTAGTTTTATAGTTTTGATTTTTTTTTCTTCCAGTTTCTTTCAATAGCAGAATGAAATGACAGGCTATAAAATTTACAAATAAATATAGGAAACTTAAAAAAAACCCCACAGAGAATAAAGCTATAAATACAGAATGAAGAGTTTGCAATGTATATTTACATACTGAAGGTTCTTGGTGCCCATTCTCCTATGCTGTCTCTTCATCATCCAACATTATTTAGAAAGCTTTCTTGAATCTCCAGAGATAAATAGTTTGTGACTGCCTGTTTCTGTAGCTTAGAGGAGAGGATGAGGAACTTTTATATCAGCAACTTCCTTAAGTCATAACTTATTTGACTCTTTAAAGATTCTTGAAGGTAATTCAAAGGAGACACAAAGAAATGTGACAGGAGAGATGAAATATTGTTCAGGAAAAGAATTAAGGAATTTAAAAATGGAGAAGGAAGGTAAGAGGTTAAACGAGAGGTCAGCAAATTTCTTTCAGACAGATAGAAAATGAGGCTGAAAGAAGATGAATATCATTTGAGGAAATTAATGAGAGATAATGTAGTAGAGAAGCTGAAATGGAAGAAGGAGGGAACATAAATCTAATGAAGAAAAAAGTAGGACCGCAATTTCTCTACAACCTCAAGCAATGGGAGAGTCCAGGAAGCATTAGATTTGCAGCTGCCAACTCATACCCTGTAGTCAGGAAACTACTAGAACAGAGAAGAAAAATAATTTCTCTTCAAGCTCAAAATAGGAGAGTTTCAATCCAGAATGCTTCTTAAGAATTTGTTACCACTTAGGGCCAAAATGCCTCTTGGCACACAAGTTCATCCCTTCCTCTCCAGAGGGTGAAGTTACTACCCTGTTAACATGCTTCAGCAGAGTAAAAATAACTTATGTCAGTGGTGGGTTGCCCCTGGTTTGGACCAGTTCTATAGAACCGGTAGTAAAACAGGTGGGAGGCTCCACCCACTGACCCTGACATCGTCAGAAGCACTCTGCACATGTGCAGAAGCAAGGCGTGTACACGAGCGAAGCGAGCCGTTGCGAACCGGTGGTAAAGGTAAGTAGAACCCATCCCTGACTTACGTGATATTGTATTCAGAAAGGTAACTATTCAAATCAATTCTGCATGTTCATTTCCATATTCCCCTAGCCCAGAAGACATTTTGGTTTTAATCTTATAATCACTGTAATTGATAACAAGAGAAACCTTCTGTTCATAGATAAATAAACATTGTTAACATTTCCTTGGAGAAAACTCCGACTTGCTGAATGGAGTGTAGAGTGTTTCTTTTTTTTTTTTTAAAGAGGCAATGCTTCTCCCCTTTGCTCTAATCTTTGAATCAGGGATATTCATTCAATGAATTTTCCACTTCCCAATGCCATTTTCTTAATCTCATAATTGTGGCACCTAAAAACTACAGTATACCACAATCTGATTTGGATACCTCTTCACCTTTGTGGTCTCTAATCCTATTGTTGAAAAATTGGAGAGGGACATTAGGCCAAGTTAATGAATGGAAAAAAAAAACCCAAACCAAAAAAACCCCAACTTCCTTTATTTTGAACCAGTCTGATTTTTCAAATTCGTTGTCTGCAGGGTACAAGCATAATGGAGAGGAAGAATAAAAAGATATGAAACTGTCTCAGGTACAGTATTTCTGGATTCTAAAGTCCAACCTCTGGATTTACCTCCTCATTTCCAGGCCACTTTGTATCTCCTTTGCTATGTGATTGGAGCTGCCTTTCCAATCACATTCACAGATCTTCAGCAAATTAAACAAGCAAAGTGAATTTTTTTTAAAAAAAATGGAAGCAACAGAAGATGGAGAATCACATTTTCCTACTGAATAAGAAAAAAAGAGGCATGTCTGTTTTATTCATTTTTGTCCTTTTTTTCAACATTAGCAAACAGAAAGGAAAACTGGAAGTCACCATATTCTGCAGCTGCTGTATTTGGTGTCTTCTTGCCTACATAAAGATGTGGGTTCTAGGTATGGGAAACTTTTCCACCTTAATAGGAGAACAAAAAAATGATTTTAGTTCTGAACATTCATTACTTTTATTTGGGATGCGGTGTTTTGTTCCAATCAGGTGGCAAAAATAGAGCCACCCATTTCGTTGCACTTTCTGCATACACTATAATCCTGCCTCTAAAAAGCATGCAATCACATCGGTAGCACTCCAATCTCAGTTGGAGAAACATTTTCACAATAATGAAAGTTGGCTTCCTACAGAACGGACCTTTATTTTTCTCTTCCAAATGTTTAAAGCTGCATTGTTTATTACAGCATAAAATTTCTAACACCGAAAATCTAATTCATAAAACGTAGCTTGCTTTAGTTACTTCATAAAATATATGTATAAACTGAAGGCAAAAATGCCATTTTATTAAAAGGGAAAACAAATGTTCCTTCAAACTTCATATCTTTCATCTAGCATTTAGCAGCTTTAATTCTCCATCAGTAAAAATGAACTTGAGTAAGCATGCTGAAGTGTAACTGCAAGAGGTAAAAAGTGTTTAATAGCTCTCCAAATCAACTCCTTGTATTCTGCTTCTAGCATGGGCATAAGTCAGCCAAGTAGCTTTCACATAAAATGCTGATTTTGGTTGATGCCATAGACTTCCCAAGAATTATTTCCCTTTCAGTAATGTAGAGTGCACTTTTAAGAATGCTAAACAGACATTTTTTTATTTTATCTCAGCATTGCAACTATGATTTAGTTATCTGATGGAGTCTCAACTATCAGTCCTGTCTTCTCTGCATGGCTTCTAAAGGGTCTCTGCTTAATATTTTTAATGGTATATGTTAATGAAGTTTATTATTAATTCAGCAAATGAGCACTTTTTGAACAGATTTTTTAAAAATACATCGGCTGTGGAGAAAGTTATTCTTAATGACATCACACAGCCTAAATAGTCAGCATCCCATTTAACCAACAAATCCTCCTCTTCCTCCTGCTTAGAGAATTGATTATTTGAATTGGAGAAGGAAAATATTGCACATAAGAAACTATTACACAGACCTCTTAAGAAGTAGGGAAAGCTTAGAATAACCACATCTGCTCTTTTTAAAATCAGGATGACCACTAGGCACAAATAAACGATATAGAGACTCCTAACTTTTTGCTGCTAGTGGTTATCCACATTTTAAATTTTGCCTCTGCCTGATATTGCTATATGTTTCCTATAAAATTGCTGCTTTCACTTAATTTTTCAACTATTGATTTATATAACTGAACTTTATATACACAAGTGTATGCACATATGCATGTATATATTAAATACGTGTCAGAAAAAAAGTATGTTACACATAAATTCTGCCCAAAGAGCAAAAGTTTACTTCATTTCATTTTTACATCCCTTACAAATCAGCTTAAAAGTAATCATAATGTTTACACTTGATGCATGAGATCAGGCAGAGAACACCAATCAGTTCTACCTTCATACACTTATAACAGAGGTTTTTTTAAAAGCTTCCATATTAGGAGCGCAAGTGTTAAGGAATGTTAGGAGAATCCAAAAAGTTCTTTATTCAAAAATGTCTCCATTTTTATACTGTATAAGTCAAGGTATCTGTGTTAATTCTCACACAAAATGTTCATTCTCATACTTTCTTCCAGCATCTTGCATTTCTTCCAGGTTTCATGTTTTCAAAATTTTTGTCAAAGAAACAAATATTTTTGTTTGTTAGTACTGTCCATTTGATCATGACACTTGTGGTCTTTAGCTTATTTCACCATCTCCTAGAAATGACAGTCAATCGTTGCAGTTTGCATTCTTTCCCATTTGCTTCCCTTGGTAGCTGCCTTTTAGTTAGCAACGGATATTTTAGAAGAATTCATATATAAAAAATGTAGGTGAGTAAAGAAATTCTGTGAATAAAGAATAATGATGATTAAAAGTGCACATTTTATATTAAAAGCCACTCTGTAAAGGTCTTATTCTTTGTTTCTTTTAGAAAACTAATATTAGTATGGGTCTTGACTGAATCTTGCAACCAAGCACTTTTCACAATAGCTCTAACCGGTGTACACGGCATCTATGTCTGGAAATAGAATAATGACTCATGAGTCCAAAAGTATGGGAAGAGATGTGAGCACAAGGCTGATCCATATTGCTTGTATAAGCAGGAAAAATCAAGACAGGCAAGTTTTATTTTTATAGGGGCTCTTAAGCTGGATAGAATATGTTTCTTTCCTAGCACAGATATATTTCAGTGTTTGCTTGAAGAAGGTAAATGGAATTACCTTTGTCATTTCACTTGGTATTTCTAATCTAAACTGCAAACCATATTACTGTAATATACTATAATTTTATATAAATAAATGAAGCTAATAAAACCACAATTTTATGTAACTTTCCGAGTACAGTTTCTGCTATCAATAAGACACAAGATTTGTAGCCCATGGGATGCTCGGAGATTAGTCCATTTTCTTTTTTAAATGATAACAGGAATAAAGAATTTATATACGTGGAAAAAGGAAAGAAGCAGCCTAGCAGCATTGTGTAATTTAATTGCTAGAGCTCTATTTACATGAAACAAAACCCTGCAAGCAATCAGATTTAATCAAACCAAATCATGAGTGGCTCCCATTTTATATGCCAAAGGTAATTAACAGGGAAAATGATGTATTTCAGGGAATTCAAATGTTCAAATATCAAGCTGAGCATTTAGCAGTTTAAATAGGTTTTCTAATCCATTTTAGAATACTGAATCACATACTGATTCAATTAGAAACTGCATTGCAGCCAATAGTTCTTTACACTCAGAAATGTTATGCCTACTCTTGTTTTAGTTAGATATCTTTTAAATAGATAAATCTGAGAATTATTCTTGATATTACAATCTTAAAAAGAACACCCACAGCCCACTGAGCTGAAAGCAGGTGCAACATGGACCCAGATTTCCCTGAAAATGCATTCCACCAGCTGCTCAGGATCACATGTTCATCTAGTTTTTAGGTTTAAGAGAGCAAAGGCTTCAATAAATTCCCTAAAATGTTGGCTTCTTAAAGTAGCTTTGTTTATTTAAGCTGAAACAATGCTGAATTAGTGTTTAATGTTGAGCAGGAAATATGACAAATATGTTTGATGCAGATAAGGCAATATTGTTGGCTGAGAACCCAAATTATTTTCAATGACTATTACAATAAATTGCATAACAGCAGAAGGAATATGCATCAAAAAGTTAATGCAAGAAAAATTAAGGTAATTTATTGCCACAGGAAGGCATTTGCAAGTCATACATAAATAGTGAAAAAAAATCAATCAAATAGATGAAAAATTGATAGAGAAATTTTAAGGCATGACCTCTGATAAAAAGGTAGTGCTTGGTATATGGTCAGTTGTGGAAACTAAATATTTGCTTGAAGAAATTAAAGTAGTTATATATAAGAATAGATATAAAAATATCTAATTTTTTATGTGGAAATAAAAGTTGGATATGTCAGGAGAAATATAGAATAGGTGAGAAATCGGGAGATAGCACTGTCTTAGGCCTTAAGATATTTACTCATGTAATAGGCTGTATTGCTATTATCCTTCTCATTTTTCCTACTCTCTTCTGCTATTAATATCTTATGATTTATCACTTGTTGTTTGCATCTTATGACTAATGATTGTCATCATGATTTATGATCCTTGACCTATCACTTTGTTCTTTGTATGTACACTGAGAACTTACACACCAGAGACAAATTCCTTGTGTTTCCAATCACACTTGGCCAATAAATCTATTCTGTTCTGTTCTGTTCTATTCTATTCTATTCTGTTCTGTTCTGTTCTGTTCTGTTCTGTTCTGTTCTGTTCTGTTCTATTCTATTCTATTCTATTCTATTCTATTCTATTCTATTCTATTCTATTCTATTCTATTCTATTCTATTTGCAAAGGGAGAGATAGGGGCCAGAATGAATAGAAGCTAAATGAATCCCATTTTGCCCATTTTCAAAAGGGAAGAATTGCAACCTCGGGATTTCTCTCAGCACCATAAAGAACTACCTTCTTCTTGAAAATAAATAGGGAACTCCTCCCAAGAGAGCAGGAATCCTGGATATATTTATCGCGTGCACATATGTAATATTATTAGGCCTAGAATTTTAGGCACCTGGATGCAACAAGCAAAGCCTTGGTTCTTCCATACTGCTCAAAGGACTCATATGGTACAGATGCTTAATATGGTGCTTGCTTAAAGAAAAAAATGGAAATAAGAAACCAAACAATGTAAGCCTCCACATCCAAAGGGAATCACTTTATTTCAAAATCAATACTCTGATTGTTTTGAAGATTTTCTTCCTGGCCACTTAGGTGCTTTTTGCAACTGTTAGGATTCTATATGGTGTATATAATGTTAGAACCAGTTGTCCAGGCAATATATGTATCCTGTAACTTTAAGCTGTAAATGTTACGTTCTTGCTGAGTCATGCTGTAATGGGATAATGACTAGTTGGGAGTATATTTAAACAAAGTATTGTAACCTGGTCAGTTACTGCTATGAACTGCTCTTGTGAAGAAACTGCTATTGTGAAGGAGTTGCTACCCATTGATGGATCTGCTACCATTGTGGTTTGCTAACCAGAGTGAGTTGTTTGGACTGATTTACTGGACTGATTTATTGGTGAAGACTTGGGATTTGTTTATGACTACGCGACTGCTTTTTCCTACGATAAAGTACACTTTTGCTAAACCAGTTTTCTTATTCATTGCTCTCAGCAACGTTTCCTTGTGCAGTTACTCTGCTGGTTGGTAAAACAACATCAATATCCTTAACAGCAACAAACAGAAATGAATCAAACAAACAGAAAATACAAAGCAGAAAAAGTTACAAGCAAGCAAATGGATCTTGAGAGAGACTGCATTCACCAGCAGTGGCCTATCACAGCCTGACTGCAGCACTGTGTGGGCAGCTGGCTTGCTCTTCGTTTTCCTGCCATTTCTTATACAGCAGCTGTACCACAGAAAGTCCCTCTTCTAAGGTACTCCTGCTGAGCAACTGAGAATGTTATATACTTCAAGGAACACCAACAGCCTTCCTGGACTAATAGACAGCTTGCATCACTCGGCTGAATTGCCTGGCATTCTTCTATAATCCCAGCAATGATCCTTCTGCTTTTTAAATAATGACTTTGCTCAAGAGAACTGAACATTGTGGTGCATTTCCGGGAACAAAAAGAACATTGTAATATTATTTTTGCAAATATTCAACTATAGTCCTCTGATCTTTATGTGTTAGAGATCAAAATGTGTCTTTTATAAATTCCTTTATACCAGTGTACTTCCACACTCTCTCGTCTTTAATTCTCAGTGGCAGCCTCAGCCTGCCTTAAAGATGCTGTAGGTCACCTGCACAGGCTGACTTCTGGTATTTACCAATATATTGCCTCTGAACCCAGAGGTTAAGGAATGCAGTAGAAACAGATTCCTGCAGGGGGCAAAATGTTGTGTTCTTGAAATATTAGGCCCTGGGAATCAGAAAAGTTTGATATCCATACAGTGGTCCTCAACCTATGTCCATTTGTTTAATGAGCATTTAAAATTATGTTAGCACTGAATAAAGTGACACATGATTGGTTCTTGCACATATGATCATAGTAACATTCCCATAGTCCCATTATCAAAATTTGGACACTGGCAATTAGCATGTGTTTACATTCTAGGGTCATATGATTGCTATTTATGATCTTCCCTGTAGTGCTTCTGCCAAACCAAGTCAATGACTTGCTTAATGACTTTGTAATTTGCTTAATAATTGCAGTGATTTGGTTAAAGACAGAAATAAAAACGGTTGTAAAATCAGACACGACTGACGACTCACTTAACAAACACATTGCTTAGCGATAGAAATTCTGATCCCAGTTATGCTTGTAAGTTGAGGACTGTCTGTGTTAATTTCTCACATGTAAAGGGTTAGGGAAGTTGTCAATTAAAACAAGGGGTGAATTTGCCTCCTATTCATGTAGATGGAGATATGATATTAAACCTATCTTAGAAAAATCATTCCTCCTCTCTTTCATATTACATCATGGAGGGACAGCCATTGACCAGGCTTTGTTCTCTCTATTTCAAAAGGAAAAGCAGACTTTGTTTTGGGGCATGGGAAGAGGAGGCTTGCATTTTCACACCCAGTTTGGAAACAGTGCCATCTCTTCATAACTTGCAAAGTATAATAAATCAGTTGATAGTAACTAAGCCAAATCAGCACTGGAGATTTTAAATTTGAAGGTGGCATGATTTGAATTTATGCCTTGAAATTCAAGGTGTCAGAACTGCCACCTCACAACCAGTCTGCCATGAACCACGGGGTGAAACTGGAAGGGAGAGCGAGGGCCTGGGGGAAAGTGAAACTGAACTGTGAGAAGATTTCTCTGTGAGAACTGAGGAAGTCTTCAAGATTGTTTCTCTGAGAGAAGAATGCCAACATGTAGAGTGACTGTTTCCAAAACATCTTGTTTAAACTTGATTGGACAATGGGAGACAAACAATGGGAAGGGATCAAGGGAAGAAAGCTAACTGGCAAAAATCTGGCATGAATTCTCAGTTCTGGCTTCACAATACTGCAATTCACTTGACTTCTAGCAAACTATACCTTTCTCAACAAATGGAGTCAAGGATCATTTTTACTTAGAAGCCCAAGTTGAGGCAGGTCTGACACAAGGGCAGTATAATTCAGTTGGAGTTGCTTTGAGATTCAAGATTTGGTTTGAATAAAGTTCATAATGTGGAAACTTCAAAAATCCAGCAGCTGCTTCGTTTTGTAGCAGTTCTTCCAGGAATGGTAAACTGTTTAGATCTTTAGTCAAGTTTCAGTTGGATATCTTCAGGATTATACCTTTATCACTTTTGCAGAATTTAAAAGTAAGGTCATACTTGAATCCATATTCAGAGTTCTGAGAGCTACATCAGGAGCCAGTTATACTGACTTGACAGGACAACCAAAGAGGAATAGCATCCCATTAGCAAAAAGAAGAGCAAAGAGTTGTAACTAGTTGCAACAAAGAAACTGAAAGCTGAAAAAGGGAATGAAGTCCAAATAACTGTCAGCAATGGCACTCTGGAGAATTTAATTTCATTGTCTGACTGCTCACATCAGCATTAGAGGGCCTGTTATACTTTTCAGCCTCCTCAATGTTTTTGCATATGGAATTATAACTGCAATATTGAATGCTGTGTGTAAGAATCTCAAAAGCTGTAGAAAAGCCTCACATCTCCAAAGTACTTTCCAAAGGGTCCAGAGCACTTTGAAGCTACCCAATCCATCCCTTTGAAGAAGTTTCTGCTTTCATTTACAAACCTGCTTTGATGGACTGATGCAATCAAAGCTTCAACTAATCAAATCATCAATTTACTTCTTCACACAGCCATAATAGGGATTGTGTCATTTTAAAAGATTATTCTATTGTATACAGTGCACAAAGTAGTAGAATAATAAGTTTTGGCTTTTACAGGAAGAGAGCTGTCTTAGTCTATAGAGGCAAAAATTAGAAGTCTAGTATTATCTTGCTAACTATCAAATTGCATTAAATAAAAGCTTATATCTTAAAATGCATTAGGCAGAATAGATGCTACCAGACTCCTGAAGTTTTGGATTTCTCATTACTGTTCTAAGCTGCAGGGTGTATGGAACATAAAAGCTAACTGCATTTTGGCTTATGCCTGGGTTGGATTTATTTTCATTTTGGTCAGAATATTGAAATAAAAACAATTCAAAGATGAAATTATAACAATTTCCAGGAAGGCAGCATGTGATGAATAGGTCAAGAATTACCATTACCAGCAGTTCATTCATAGCTGAGAGGCTTATACAGTGAGTAGCATGAAACAATGGCTTCCCTTTCCATTAGTACCATTTCACTATTTGTTTAAAAATGTAATTCAGGCTTTATGTGGGCTATTTGCTTTTAATTGAAATGTACATATAAAACCTGAATGGAATTGCTGCAGGTTTGAACAGAGTTCTTCATTCAACACAAACTCTGCTTTAAGATAGACAGTCAAAATGTTCAAACAAGAAAGTGTAAGAAATTTTTCTTTTTTTTAATAAAACATTTTTTATTTTAAACACATTAAAAATCAAACATGTACATACAACAAAAAGTAACACAGAAAAGAAAAATATCACTTTTCTTTTCAGCTATATACAGCGGTCTCCTCTCTCTATACATCAATATTTACAAATATTTAAGTATAAACTTATTTGACGTTCATTTTCTACTTTATATCATTTCTTCTTTACTAACAAAAGATCATACACATTTTCCCCCTCCTTTCTTCATTCATTTAACTTAAAGAAATTTTTCTTAAGAAACCTATTTGCTTTTTATATTCTAAGGTGTGAAAGGATGCTCTATACAGTTTCAAAATGGAGTTGCTTGGAGCTGTGGGTGTCATCAAAAATTTTTTTGGGGTTTTGGGTTTTCCTACATGCTTTTCTTCATTGCATGAACCATCTAGAATGTAATTTAAAATCTAGAATGTAATTTATTATTACATTATAATAATAATAATAAGTTGTTGTTGTTATTGTTGTTATTTCTCTCAATGGACTGTTTTCTGGGTGCTGTGAATTTGGTCAGGTGGCGACATGAGATCTATGCAAAGATGTTCAGCAAATGCCTTTTCAGCAAAAGAATGAAATACTTTGCTGGTGTTCAATATTTAGAGAACTAAATTTATATTGGTCTTAATCCACCACAGATCAATTCATGCAGTTTACACTAGGCCACATGTAAACCCTGTGAGATCCAGCTAATACAAATGTGTGTAGAATAAAACTACCTTCCTAGTGGAACTTATTGTAGAACCTATCACACTATCATTCTTGTTTAAAATATCACAAAGAGCATTATGATCCTGACTCCTTAGTCCTGGTGCATTGACACAATATCAGTGGCAGATATAGTTATAGAGTAAAAGCAATCTTCAACCATCTTAATCTTCATTAAATTAACCTTCTGAATTCATTCCACTTTTTGTTAATAACTGTTCTGAATAATAATTTTTGTTAATAACTGTTCTGAAATATTAAAAATGGCTACTTTCCATGCTAATTACCCCCTTAGAGAAGTTAATGTTAGAATAAATTGGCATGGAAAGGAACCACATTAAAAATCTCCAAGTATACACCAAGTAGCCAGCTTGCTCCTGGCTGTTCTACCACAGATCTTTTTGTCTGCTTTCATCCTCTTTTATCTCAAGAAAAGGAGAAAGACCATTAGAGCAAATAAATTTGCTGTGGCCAACTCGCCATGGGACAATTCACCATGACCAACTTGCCACGGGACAAGAGTTGACTAACATCATAGTGGAATATAATAATTAAAGAAAGGATGTAAAAAGAGGGACAACATGAAATGTGAATGACAAAAATTAAAATATATTTATTTGTTTTAAGTAATTAAATTGAATTGTTAAATTGCCCCATGGCAAGTTGTCCCATGGTGAGTTGGCCATATTATGTTAAATAATAATTGTATAACCTCATTATCTGTTCATTCAAAAGTAATTTTTTTAAAAAACACCTGATTTAAATAAAAGTATTATAATAAGACTAAAAACTAAAAAGTATTACAATAAGACTAAAAATGAATGACAGCACAGAATTCTACTGATGTGTTCTTTAAAAGAGGAAAATGAATACTTATTTCTATCTGTATATGCTATTTTTTAAAAAAGAATTTAATAAATACGAACTTGGACACATGTGACCATTTCTACTGTGCCTTATAACATTTGGTATGAAGTAGTGGTGGGTTGCCCCCGGTTCGCACCGGTTCTATAGAACCAGTAGTAAAACCGGCAGGTTTTGACATCATCAAAATGCTTCTGCGTGCGGCCCTGTTGCGAACCGGTAGTAAAGATAAGTAGAATCCACCCCGGTATGAAGGTAGAAGCAATTCTTAAGAAAGAAAGGATACCATCTCCCATTCAACAGGTTTTCTAAACCACTTATTTACTGCTAATTCTTACTTTGAAGGACTTATGTGCATCTGCAAAATGATCACTCTAGATCAGATACATGGGTGATGATGATAGTATGTTTTCCATAACCCATATAACACTAATACTCAGAAACACATCTGGAAGCATTGTCAGCCAAATATAATTCCATTTAGTAACAGCTGTGCTCACCGAATGTTAAAGTCTGACCTGGGGTTCCAGGCTTCCTACAATTATAGTAATTGAAGCAAATTAGGCAAATGGTTCTCTTTATTAGTCCTTTTAGTACATAATTCATTTTGCTTATTAGATGCAACAATTTCTTCCCACTGTTTGAAGAGTTGATGTAAACGTACCTAAGGACAATGCCACAAGTTGGATAAGTACTCTCTGCCTTATGCAAAACTGGATAGCAAAATGAGAGCTGAAGAATATTAGTGACTAATTGATTGGAGAAAAGGAACCAGGAATTAAGGATCCATGTGAAGAATATACCGGAGAACTATTTTCACCTGGAATTGAAAATTCAAAAGCCTTTTTCAGTGTCTTTAAATGTCATAGAAATCTATAAACATTCTATTAAAATAACAAGTATGTAATTTGCTGTTGACAATCTGGGTGTTATATACATAATGGTGAGGGGAAGATTTACAGTATAAACATATAGTTCCCAAGCGTGGTTTTTCCCCAGCACCACATCCTTTTTTCTATCATAATTGGATAATTCAAACCCAAAATACTTTCATAAAAACTTAGAGTAATTGATTGAATGCTATTATGTAAGACTAACAACATCAGTCGAAAAAAAATGTAATTCCTATTTCAACTGAAAAACCAAAATGTTTGCATATTCTTTTGGAGTTAATGTATTTTATTAGAGTTGGATTGAATGAAAAGTCAAAGCTGTATGACAAAGAGAATGTATGCCTTTAGTCAGAACATGCATTGACTTGGGGAGGGAAGAATCTACGAGGAGTCTAGAAGCATAATTAATGGATTGTCTCTGAATAAACAGTCCTATTTTTATTATGCATTTTATAATGTTTATCACAATGTACAATATAAATGGTAATTATTTTCATTACTTTTATTATTTCTATTTCTCAAAGAGATGAATTTGGTTGCAAAGAAAAATGCAAAGAATGTTATCTGATTGTTTCAAAAAGCAATAACACAGCACAGCAAACCAAAGCAGCAATATGTAACAGCTGCTTTTTATGAAACAGACACCAAAAATGTACATCTAAGGACCACAGACATTACCTTAGAAGAAATGCAGCAGTTAGCAAACACTTCTAGCTACTTTCATTTAATGCAATGATCTTGACATTACTTTAGTTGGCTAGGTAATACTGAAACTCTGCTTTATAGATATGAGCTATAACAAGAGAATCGTGAAAGCCTTACAATGTTTTCCTTTCCTAGCTCTTACACCAAGAGGATCACACTAAGTTTCTTTCAAATGCCTTCTTCCTTCTTTGGGTTTAATTCATGTTTGGGTGACTGCCACATTCCTTCTCTGAGATAGTTTTGGTGGTTCTTCACAATAAGTGATGAAATTGCATAGTGGATTTCATATAAGTGAAAAAGGGAAACGTGTTTTAAAAGGTTTGGGGTCTTCCAAATAACATAATTCTTCCAAATAGCAAGATAGTTTTGTGTCAAGATTATAGTAATGCTACCACTTTCTTGAACTACAACTGGTTTCTAAACTCAGCAGTCCTATTAGGAGATCCTTCCTGGTATGAACATTTTTGGTTCATCATGATCATCACATGAGGAACGTCAATCAGTATTTATAAAAATCAATTTGAGCAGCATTTCTTGGATTCTTGATTGTAAACTTCATAGCCTTGACATTCTAACTACCAATCTCTAGACTTTCTGTAAAAGAAACGCCAAAGAAAGGGCAAGGGGGATATCCTTCTGGTATGACTCAAATTAGACAGTTTATTTAGCTAGTTTCCACCCACACTTGTCTTTGTTCTCAACTTGTTCTTAGTCTGCTCTGAAATTTTCCCAAACCAGATGGTACACAATTCCAAAAGATCCTGGAGTTGTGTCCATAAAATAGCAAGGCCTTCAATCCTCCCTTCCTCCCCCCTGTAATTACGTGCCAAAATTATTAGCCATCTTAATTCTTTCTAAGTTATCAAATGAAACAAAATTAAGTTATACCAGTGTAGCAAAAAATCAAAGCCAACTAACAACCAAAGGTACCAATTTTAGTACATTCAGACATAAGACATCTCTATGAAACCCTTCCAATTTCATCAAGTTTTCAGCATGTTCAGTTTGCATACTTGTAGCCTTTAAGTTGAAAGTACTTCATATGGTTGCCTTGGATTACAACATCAATATACAACATATTGTAGTTAAAGGTCATATTAGAATGTAACAGCAAAATCAAACAACCACTGGTATCTTGCTTATCAGTTTTGACCATGGCAGTAGAACCCCATTCAGAATTGATGATAGAAAATTCCCAGATCTAGAAAGCCCTAAAGTCACTGTTACTCAGTCTCACCATACAAGCCCCATGGCTTCCAGACACTATGAAAAAAAAAGATGGTATCACTGGGTAAGTCTGGGTTTGAGATGTATAGCTACATATCAGCATATAGATTATGTTTGGCCACAAGCCTTCAGATGACCTCAGCCAGTGGCTTCATGTAGAAGTTGAATAAGAGCAGATATTCATTTATATTCACAGTTGGGCTGAGACACATTAATACATCATCTATCTTTAAATGAGGCCATCAGTGTTTCTCAGCTTTGGTGACTTTAAGTGGAGTGAACTTCAACTCCCAGAATTCCCCAGTCAGCCTTCTTAAAGTTGCCAAGGTTGAGAAACACTAGAGCTGATAGAATTTTTTGGTCCTTTCAGTACCAACTTTCACCATCAGGAGAGTCAGTTTGGTGTAGTGGCATCAGGCTAGGAACCAGGAAACCATGAGGTCTACATCTGGGTTGGACATAAAGCAGGCGGAGCATCATAGCTTCAGCATAACAGCTACTCCCCAGTCCTCTCTCTTCTTCTTCTTGTGCCATATCCGTCATCAGATGTTGGCGATCCTATTTTTATCAACAGCCACACAAAAAAGTGCTGCTGAGTTTTGTCCAAACCAGTCCCTTAGATTTTTGAAGCCATGATGTTCTTCTCTCTAGCATCTAGCAATCAAGGATTTACTGTTATTGAATTTGGCGAGTCAGTGTTCATTCAAAACATCAGTATTAGAAGCTGTGAGTTAATGTATTTATGACCCAGACAGAGTCACATGAAAGTGTGCAATGAGGAAAAGAGAGAGCTACTTAAGGGTTGGGATTCTAACCCTTTTCTGTGTTAGAAATTTGACAGTGCTGCATCCTCAGAACTCACTTCAGAAAGAAAAGCTGATTTTGTTCAGTCCAGAGCTTTTCAAACAAAGCTATTAAACCCACCAGCACACAATTCCTCATCCTGGATTATGTTCACTTGTGTGGCTTTATTTTACTTTTCTTTTCTAATGTCTTCTCATTTTCCTTGGTCCTGTGGGACCCACTATATGCAGTACAGAGTTTTTTTGGGGGGGGGCAGGAAATGTCGCTGACTTCCCTAAGCCTTATCACACATACTACATATACACAAAGGTTTTGCCTCCGTTCTGTTCCCAAGAAACAGAGAGGCTTGAGCGCACAGGCTGAAAAGTTCCCATTTAGCCTGTTTTTAACTCAAAAGGAAACATCTTACTTTTTAAAGAGGGGGCTGGGGAGGGGGGGGGGGGGCGACTTCCCTATCTTGCATTTCGGCTTGAGCCGCTAGATGGCACTGAGTAGAATTTTCTCCTGCTTTGTTTTGTTAAAGCTCTAGCCTGGAGATCCAAGCAGCCACTCGCCTGAAATTGAGTAGAATTCATTGAAACTGCAGGCTTTCGTGACGTGTCCCTGAGTGGTCCATTACTTCTCTCTCTGCCAGCTCTCGGTTCTTCTGGCTCGCTCCACTCCAATCTTTCCCGTTCCTGACGGTGACTCCCGCTGAACTCTGCCTGGGCAAAGCGGGCACCAGTTCGATTCGCCTCGTGTGCCCCGGTCGGCTTCTCGTGGGGAAAACCAAGCTGATTGATTGGAGCCAAGACTTCGGCAGAGGATGGAAGCTCCCAATAGCAGCGCTGGGTCCCTGTAAAAGCCGAAGATTCTTTCTTCTCGTTTCCTTTTGTTTCTGTTTCTTTCTTAATTTTAACTATTTCATCTTCCATTCTTGAGTGACAGATGAGCCTGCTCTGTTCCGAAGGAGAAAAATCATGATCGAGTGAGTGAAAACGTGCAGCAAACAGGTATCTCCGTGCAGTTTTATTCCGATCTTGTGCATGTTTAAGAGAAATACACCTTTTGTTCCTGCAACCCTCAACTTGTCATAGTGCACGTCGAAGTATATCCGATCTCAAAGTTGTTTTTAGGGAAAGGGATGACAGTTACATAACGAAGAAAGCGATCAATTTCCTACTTCTTTATTGACAATTAAAAGGACGGGGATGGGGGTGCATGAGAGGCATTTGACCAATTGCGATTTCTAACATGTTTCTTCCTTTGTTTGGGAAGCCACGCATGTTAACCGAAAATAACTGCGTGAAACGGGGTGTGTGCCGGCGGGTGTGTGTACTCCTATCTGTTGTTCTGCTACTGGGGAAATCAATAGTTCCGATCACTGAACTCCGAGCGTGGCGTTTCTGTTTACCAGAAAGAGAGGAGGAATCTTGGCTGATTTGTGTCCCCCAGACCCAGCATGCACGTGGGGGGTGAGAGAAGGGAACTAACCCATTAGAAAATAAATGCATATAGTTCCGGGTCCGTCAAACTTGTGGTTTTTGACAAAGCCTCTTGGCTTGTATTTGGCTTGCATGCATACAAAATTAAACAGATGTTGTGCATTTTGGAAATGTAATAGAGGGGGTGTTTCAGATCCTCTTCATTGTTATTTACTTTAAAATAAAGAACAAGTAATTATGATAATTTACAAGCTGTGAGGTAGATAAGTACCTAAATTAAATTTTATGCAGGAGGTAGGGGAACAAGTAATGATGCAAATAATGCCAAAAAGCACCTAATGTCCCTGAGATAGGGAAGTGTTTCCACATGCAGCCTATGCTAGAAAAGATAAGGTTGGGAATGCCACTTTTATTCTGACTAAAGCTAGTGGTCAAATTTTGTTTGATTTCAGCAGCATTGCCAGGCACCCTGAACTTGTATTGTAGCAGAGTGACAGTTAAACAGTGGGAGAAACATTAAGGAACTAGAGAAGTATGGCACTGTGACGTAATGACATATAATCATGCCAACCTTAATCCTTTCTGAATCTTTCAAAGAGGAATTGCATAGGGCTGCAAGCTAGAAGAGTGTTCGGGCTAATGAGGTAGTGCCTAATTTGTCTTGCTCTTAGGAACAGAGCTCACTATCACCATGGCGACCCAGGAATATTAACTTCAGTTCCATGGAACATAGTAAGGACAGGAAATCTTTACTGAGAGCAAATGATGGGGGAATGATGAAATGTTTGCCATCCATAATTTTATAGACACCAACTTCACGATTTAGGGACTATATAAGGTAATAGGATCAAAACAATCATTAGATATCCTGCCCTCAAGCAAACATAGCAGCGATAAACCAAGCATCAGCACCATGGACAGTGCCAAAAGGAGGTAGCTGTTTGGGTTGGCATACTGTAATTCAATTGCGCATTTCAGACTGACATTTTCCTAACACTGTATGGTAAATGTGTTAATTTCAAAGTAAGTACTAATAGGAAATATTTGGCTTATTGCATCTTATACATGTAGTTTTTAATACACCACTTTAATATAAAGTGATGTAATATCAGAGTAGCTAGCTGAAACTAACAGTTGCTTAAATATCTGGCAAATCAAAACCCCATGAAGCAGAGTTTTTAACAGTGTTAGAAAGATAATTCAGTTGTTCAATGCTAACTTTTTTTAGATACCTTCTAGCTCTTAGGAAACTGCTTCATTGGACACACTGATCACCTAAAGCAGTGTGCATGAAAGCAATGTTCTCTGGTCCAATCAAGAAATTAAAAAATGATCATTTCTATTATCAGAGCTCTATAATTTTTTTCTTTACCTTTGGTAATGGTCACTATGCAGCATTGCTAGTGAGATGCTGCTACAACTGGAGAACGATAGGGCCAGGGTGGACAGAAAATGGATTGGAATCAGTTGGACACTCTACTGGGAGATCGGCAAGGATTGGACATTCCAAGTTATTTAACACTTTAGCAGAAAGGTATCTCTACTCCTCTTAAAACCTCAACTGAATACTACTGAGATAAAGAACACTTGGGAGAACTAAGAGTGAATTTTGTGCATAAAAGTTGTGAAAATTGTCCATTGTTATATTCAAAACAAATTTCTGAGCTATGAATTCTTCAGTATTTAATGTTTCCCACATTATCCTCACTTTTGTTTGTTTATAATATTTATATCCTGTCTTTCCTCCAGGAGGAACTTTTTATTACTGGTTGCTTTCTGAGTCCACTTGAATGTATTCAATGGTGTATATAATATTATCAGTCTAAAGTTAAGCTACTTACAGGACCTATTAAGTATTTCTCTACAGTCCAACCCATAATTTTGAATAGTCACTAGGACATCTTTTGCAGATCCTGCTATGGATATGCTCAAATTTGGTTATCAGCTGAGATTTCTCTGTCTTAGGACCCATTTTATAGAATAAATTACCACTGGAATTGAAGCAAGCCTCAAATTTAGGACAGTATTTAAAACCAGTGTACACTATTTTAGATTCAATTCCACAGCTACTTTCGATTAATAACATAGAACTCTTTAAATCAGTGATATATTTTTCTAGGATCATGTGTCTGACTGCCAGCTATTGTGCGATCCAAGTAATAAGCACAACTGCATTAAGGAGTTGCAGGCAAATGCTATTATCATCCTCCTGCAAGGTCTAAATTTACCATGTTGGAACCGAAAGAGAAATGCTGTACAGTACTACCCAAAATATTTATTATCTGAGACCAATGTTATTGTTTTAACTTTTGTCCTTCATATCTGTTATGGTTAGTTTATTGTTTTGTTTTTTAAAGAAATATAGTGAGGTTTTAATGTGCTTAGCAGGTTTCTCATAGCCATTAAGAGAGTAGGTGACTCTACAAAATGTTTTCTACAAAAGTAAATATATCAGGCTCATTTGGTGGATGTCAAAATGCTAGTAAAAAATAAAGAAAATCCTGTGAATTGGAAATCTGTCCATCCCTGAGTGAGTAAAAACTTGATTGCCATTTTAGGTTAATTTCTCTGTTCTGCAGATGAGAGACATATCCTAAATATGTTCCGTATTCATATTAATCTACCAAAATTAAAAATCATGAGCAAACAAACATTTGCCATAGATGAGTCCTAAAGGATGAAGACATAACATGACATCTAGATTACTGAAACAAAAACACAGTCATGGGCAGGAGATGCACTAATTACAAATTACAAAGGGGCACTTTCTTTAGATATAAAAAGTAAATATAAAAATATTTTGAAATAATAAAAAATACTTATAGCTCGGGTTTTAGATTTTGGCAGTGGTTTGCTCTCCAAGCTTGTTTCAATTTAGTTTCTGAACGTTTCATTACCAGGCTAGTAAATGACATCTGGCAAATGATATCTGGCACACAAGACATTTATAAGCTAAGGAGAAGAGGACAAGAAAATCCTGCCGCTGATGATGTTACTTTCCTAGTCTGGTAATGAAACATTTAGAAACTAAATTGAAACAAGCTTGGAGAGGAAACCACTGCCAAAATCTAAAAATATTTTATATTCTTTTTCAAGATAGATTCTAGAAAATATGGACAAGACTAGGCAATGAAATAAGGAATTTTAGAGGTTACCACCAGTCTTTCTACTTGTGACCTTTTTTTGGTCAATTTCTGGACCTAACTTTTTGATTCAGTCATCCTGTGTTCATATTACACTGGATGTAAAGATACATCATAGCTACCCTGTGGGATAGCTAAAGGATCTAATATATGCTAGTCTAAGAGCAGAAAAAGAAAAACACACAAATAAAAAGTTTCAAAATGCCATAAAAACTCACATACCAAATCTAGGAACACCATCACACAAATTAGGGATTGTGTTGGCAGTGGGACCAGCATGCTACCCACACTGAGAAGAAGTGATGACTCATTGATATATTCATCAATGCCAAAGCAGATGGGTCTAGGGGGATACTCTGAAGACCACAGCAGCAGTTGCATGTTACAGTACATTTTCTCTTATTCTTGTTTAGACTTAGAGAATAATCTGCTTTGTCAGTACCAGAATAAAATTTGGGGGATTTGTATCTATAGAGTTTCTAGGTGATATACCTGCAGGTATATTGTCAAACTAAGCTGCTTTGCATGGAAAACTAAGCAAAGATTGTATGCAACCTTTGGTTGCCAGATTCTCTTAGTTCTGCATTTGTGAATTGTATTATGGGACTTGAGAGTTATAGTTGCATACTATGTCAGTTTATTATTTATTTATTCTGTTTTTATAACACTTTCTATTCAAATTATCGTAAAGTTAAAGCAACAAATCCGTATTTATTTAAAATGGGTGGCAGTAAAACAAAATACATGTCCATCCAATAGATATACAAGAAAAGCTTTGATGCACAAAAGGGTCTTCCAGAGATGCCTAAAAGATGCCATAGCAAATACTTGTGCCCATTAAGAATCATGAGTTGGGCTTGTTTCAAAGGAGATAATATGTTTTTAATCATGAATTTTAGAGAAGAGACTATTCTGAAAAACAGAAGAAGGGATGACATCCTACAGTGCAGGGATACCTCGGCGATCAATTATATCTGTACAGAGAAGGAGTTCTATCAGATATTTCAGCCCCAAATTGTTGGGGCCATATGTCAGAAGGAAGACTTTGAACTGGGCTCAGTAGCTAATTGGCAACCAGTGCAGTTGCTACAACACATGTGTAACATGGGCACAGCCGTTGTCCCTTTCAGCAATTTAACAGCTACATTCTGCTACAGCTTTTAACTAAGTACTGGGTAGCTTCTTGGAATGCGTTGCAACAATCTCAAAATGAGGTTACCAGTGTGCAGACAATCATCTTTCTTGTATAAAGCTCTATAAAGGTGATATTGTGCAGTGATTAAATGAGTCTGATTACATGATTACATGATATCTGATGTTCAGTCACAGCAGTATGAAGAGAGTAGCTGGACTGGCTTTTCTCATTTTCCAGTAAAGGCAAGAGAATAAGACCATTTGTGCTTGCAATATAATATTGTACTGTCGGTAGGGAAACAACATCAGTATATCCCTTGCATTGCTCAGAACTCAATCACAACTCAGTGCTCTTTTAGCCATCTTGTCAGTATTTCTTTTATGACAACGGCATCTCTTCCATTCTTCCAGGTGAGTAGAGCTTTTGCCAAATCTTCAACAGTTCATTTTTAGCTGGCAGGATTATACTCTTAAGTGTAGCCACAGCAATTTCCCATCAGTTCAGTACCACCTGAAATGCTTCGCAAATGCATTTGCTTCTCCACTTCAAACAGCAAAATGGAAGCAGCATAGCATCAGTGCTTTGCTATGTACACAACTTGCTTTTCATTTGGAAAATTAGGCACTGGTATAGCTGCCCATCTTGTGAAAGCCAGTGTAGTGGGTATATAGCATTAGATTAGGATTGGTGAGAACCTGGTTCTTAAGATCCCTTAGGAATAGAAGCCAGCTGAGTGATGCTGGCAAGTCACTCTTTCATCTGTAAACTGGGAAAACATCTCTCTATCATCCCACAATGGACCAGGTAGATTATGGTCTGTAATATTCAATGAAGGTGATTTCATCCTGCAGTGAATTGATAAAAGATGATGATATCTGTCCACATGTATATATATTTTATAAAGTGTACGGCTTCTAATTAAGCTTTCTATAAGCATTTGTGTTGAGAAACTTTCTATAGCTACTTCGATGCAGAAACAATAACAATGCCAAACTTAATCAACCTAGCCAAAATAAAATGCTTTTTTGTTCCACTTCACATGTGTTTATTACAAAGCAGCTTTATCCCAGCACCACAAATAGTTTTAAAAACTATTCTCACCAAGTTGCTGTTGTTCAGTCGCTAAGCGGTGTCTGACTCTGCGGCCCCATGGACCACAGCCAATCTTCCCTGTCTTTCCCTGTCTCCTGAAGTTATTCTCACTTTGATGCTAGTCCTAATTAAACTAAAGGGCAGTCTGGCATAGTATAATAAATAAATACTATTTGAGCATAGTGTAATAGTTAAGAAATAAAGTGTATTTAGAAATAGAAATGCTGAATTCCAAACTATAAGACCCATATGCAAATGGTTCAAATAACATGGCCAAGGATGCCTCTAGTGTTATTCAGAGAGAACTAGCTGTGGTAGGCAGAAAAATGTGGGTATTATGGAAAGGCAACAAATTGTTAGCATTTATTTGTTGTTGTTATTGCTTTAATTTAATTTATTATTATTCATTTTACCCAGCAAAATCAGTGGAACATAAATTAGACATTCAATGGGATTATTCTGAATAAATCTGGATTCTATTGGAAAAATGGAGGGAAATATTTGTGCTTTTCTGCCTCTAACTCCAAGATTAGTTGAATTGACCTTGGATAGCATGTGTGTTTCTGAGGTGGAAGTACTGTGGGAGGGTAGATGGGAAATCATTTGCTTCTCCACTTCAAACAGCAAAATGCCTTAAGTCAGTCCTGACCTTTGGTACACAGGATTGAGAATAAAGTTCCATCAGAGAAAAGTAACAAAGCTATCTGACTGGTGATCATTTTCACAAATTTATTAGAGATAGAGAATAACACCTTGAAAGCAGGTAGTAAAAAGGTAATTTATGTTTTTATTGTACAGCCTTGCCTCTTATTTGAGAACATCCCTAAAATATAGCTGTGAACACAAGTATTGTTCCACATTGACATTGCTAGCTCCATTTCTATTTCTTGCTATAATTATTTCTGTCTATTGTTAGAAATACAAGGCAATCAAGAACAGAAAAGAAAACAAGAAAATAATAGTGTTCATTTAGGAAACAAATCTTTGGATGACTCATTTTGGAGCTATTCTCCTATGTCATTTTTTTTGGTCTTTTTCTTTTGTATTTTGCAAACACATTTCCCTTTAATGCTTTTCCTAGCCCCATAAAACAAGAATTAGAGGATATATCTGAGCAAGTAGAGAAAGTAGAAGTGATAAATTGAATATTTATTCAGGAATAAATCAAATACCTAATTTTTGTAACTCACTGGTATACCTTATTGCATAAAATCTAAATATAAAGTGTTTCTACATCAAGATACAATTAACTTCCTGGTGGTCTGTACAAATAAATTAGAAATTCAGAAAAATCTGGATATAAAAACACCTCCAAGTTTTGTAAATCAGAAAACAGATTCCAAATTAATAATAAATCACTCTGTCTAAACAATTTTATTCTATCTGATCTGATATTTAGAAGAAATGTTCAGAGTCCATAGCAACCAGATTTGGAAGCTTTTAGTGATGAGATGAGGAGAAATGCTCATATGCTCATCTTTGTGTGCCTGCTAACTATGATCCTGCTAACTATAATCATCAAATGTAGTTTTAGTTCCTTAAATAATAAGCCAGTTTCTTCATAGTCACTTCATCAGATGCATAGCATTATTCAATTTCATTAACTAAATGTCCCAGAAAGTCCCAAAATGTATGCCTTCTGTTGCTGCAATAATTCTTGATTGTATTTTTTTTCTGTTGTAAGCTAATATTAGCAGGTATGATTTCATATCTTCTTGGGAAGTAAAAGCAAACCGAGATCCTTGCTGTTCAATCAGGGACATTAAAACATCTATTTTTCTTTATTGGCAGATTTATTAGTGATTGAAGATTTACTTTGAGGCTGCTCACATAATAAATGATAAAATTATGTTTTTCAGCATTTCAGAACAACACTACACATTTTAGCATTGTGAATGTGTCAGAATTCAATTGTTGAACACATGAAATTGACGTTTACTGAATCAGACACACTCAGCATAAATTTGCAAATCATTGTCTCCTGAAGTTTCATATATTTGTCTTTTATGAAATATTTTTATGTTCTTTCTTTATATATTTCCATTTTTAATTATTTGTCAGTAATATTTATACCCCACTATTCTTCCAATAACTGAAGTTATTGGACTGAAGTTAAAAATGTGTTTCCCTAGCTTATTTTATCCATATAAGCATCTTATAAGATAAATTGAAGTAATTGAAATCACCCAGTGAATTTCCAGATTGGCTCTTGATCCCCCATCTCCTTGGTTTTTATCTGATATCCTAGTCAATACACTACATTTATATATTTTAAAATACCTAGACTACTTTATTAATATCTCTCAAGTAAAATGAATATTCAGAAAGAAATGAATTGTTGGGGGCAAAATGGTTATGATTTTGATGTTGGTCAGCAGTGCTGCAGCTATTCACAAGTGAAATAACCTATGAAATGAAAGAACGCTAAATAATATGGAAAACCCAAAATCGTGAATATTGCCATTTATATTATCCATTCAGGAAGATAATATACAAATTGTATGAGTTTATGTTTATTTCAAATCTATGACTGGAGAGGTCAAATCAAGTTAGCGTTTGGATTGAAGAATACCGTATTGAGAATTGAGAAGACAGAAAAAAATTAGATTGATTGAGAAGACAGAGAAAAAAGATCCTAAAAGATGGCAATGGCAAATTGGTTTCATACTTTTGACAGCTGCACAGATGTGTCCAAGAACTGAGCCTGATTTTTATGTTGAAAGAAGGCTATCAAAAGCATTTGAAAGAGTGCTTTGCAAACATATTGTATTGGCATTAGTGAAGCATTCTCATGGTCCTTTGGAAGGCTCACATGGCTACTTTGAAATTTCAGCAGAGAAGCCATTGGTGAAGCTAAGCCAGGACCTTGGGAACTTCCTCTGTTGCTGTTCTTCATTTAATTTAATAAATTAAATTAAATGAAGAAATGTTGACATCATCAGCATGAAACTCATGTTGCTTTTCAAGCAGAGAGGAAGCCAGGTAATGTCAGATAGTGTTGTGGCCCGCCAGCGGCCTGCGCGGATTGTTGCTAATCCCAACAACGAGGAAGCTGGTGTGGTGCTGTGCCAACAGCCTGTGCAGCCGGCGCTCGAGTCGGACAGAGAAAAGGCTGAAGAAGAGGTGGTACCAGAGGCAGGGATTCAGTCAGGACCTTCAGAACCTCCAGAGGCTCCTTTAAGTGAAGAGGATGAAGAGGAGGAGCCTCTTCTCAATTCACAGGCCTGCAGAGCTGCCAAAAGGCAGGAGTGGTTCCTCAGGAGGAGGTCTCCTCGAGAGTAAGGCTTGGGGCTAATTGGCCACTCCCTTAGCCTATTTAAGAAAGTACACAGCTGGTAACAAGCTGCAGGAAACAACTTTAGTTCACTAGCCATCACGTTGGAATGTCTCTGCAAACCTTGTTTCTGGGCTTTCTGCCAACTCCAGTAAGATTCTGAATATCTTATCTATGGAATTCTGGCAGGCTGTTAAGAATGCTTTATTAACTGCTGGCATTTGCTAAAACTGCGTTTTTGAGTAAACTAAGTTTTGTTCAGAATTTGTGTGTGCTGTGTTCTTTGGGATCCGTAGCTGGGGCAGAACAGATAGTCCATTATGGGAGATGAGGGCAATCCACCTGAACCATCAATTTCTTTGCACATCCTTATTATAAAGCATATGCATTATACTACACTGCCATGCACCCTTGTATTGTATTTGGAAATCAGGCTGCATGATGCTCTAAAGTGATCCATCTAGTCCAGGGTCTGCAACCCGTGGCTCTGGAGCCACATGTGGCTCTTTCATCCTTTTTCTGTGGCTCCCTGGAGCTCAAAACATACATCACAACCCCCAATGTGCGACATCCGCCGGCACGCAATTTATTGAGCTTTTTGACTCATTTTTTTTCAGAGTTCAAAGTGTTTTTGTTGCATGCAAAAATAAAAATTATTTTTCTCTGTAGCAGTTCATTGATTACATAAATGCAACACACCATAGTTTTTTATACATAGCATAAAGGTAAAAAATGAAATATGCAGCATTATCTTCATTTTAGATGTCAAAATGTTTTTGTGGCTCCCGATGTTTTCTTTTCTGTGGGAAACGGGTCCAAATGACTCTTTGAGTGTTTAAGGTTGCCGACCCCTGATCTATTCAAATGCTGCTATATAGCAGCAGTTTTTTAAAGTCTTAGTCAAGAACTTTTGCCGCCCAAGATGTTTTTTAGCTAGAGAAGACAAGAAGTTCCTAGAATATAGGAGTTTCTGCATGCAAAACATAGATTCCGTCACTTACCTGCATCCCCTCAAAAAGTTTCTGAAAATGCAGATGTTGTAGCGCGGGAATAACGAGAGGCACAAGCAAGCTAGTGACAACAGCTCTTTAATTCAGGGTGAGACTTCAGCAAAGAAACACAGGCAACAGCCTTCCTTATATACAGTTCTGAAATAACCGTTAACCAATCCCGAACAGTTCCCAATTCAAATTTCCTGCTCAAATAGATGCATACATAACACCCCTCCATTCCCAGAAAACACTTAGTCTATCTATTTACATTTTTACATACAAAATCACGCAGGTGACCAGGGCATGTTCTTACTCTGGTTGACCTGCGCAGTTCAGTTGTCAGTGAGGCGTCGAGCCGGTCAGAGAGGCCTGTTGCCTCTCCTGGCTCCGTCAATGGAACCTCCTGGATTTGTCCTGAGGCGTGGTCTTCCCTGGCAGGGAGTGTCGGTTTGATGGGGCGGTGCCAGAGCCTAGGCTTGCCAGATAAGTAATGGCTTGAGGTAGCTGTGGTGGGAAAACTTTGGCAATCAGGTTCAACAATGTTTGGATATTCCAAGTCTTCACAGTCCAAACGTTTCCGCAACTGATCTATATGCCTCCTCCAAATTTTCCCTTGCCCTACGTCAACTGTATATGATTTAGGACCTGTGATTCCCACAATTTTTCCGGCAACCCAAAGTGGCCCATTGGCATAATTTCTAGCGAACACTGTGGTGCCTATTTCAAATTGTCATAGTCCTATTCCCTCCCCTTTAAACGTGTCTTGGGAATAATTGGGGTGTAATCGGTCTAAGATACACCTAAGTTTCCGGCCCATTAAAAGTTCTGCCGGACTGCGCCCTGTGGCAGTGCATGGGGTGGCATGTTGTATTGCAAGGAACTGGTCGATCCTAGCTTGCCAGTCTCCGGCATCGAGCCAGGAGAGGGCTTCTTTGGTGGTTCTTACAAATCTTTCAACAAGGCCATTAGAAGCCGGATGAAAAGGTGCTGACAAGGCATGCCTAATTCCTAACTCTGCCAAATAGCTTTCAAACTGCGTGGCCATGAATTGGGGCCCGTTGTCCGATACCAGGGTATCAGGCAATCTGTGGGTTGCAAAGAGTTTCCTGAGGACCTTGATTACTGCTTCTGTCGTGGTAGATGGCATTAGAGCTATTTCTAACCACTTAGATAAAGCGTCAACGATTATTAAGAAATTTTGTCCGTGGAAGGGTCCTGCAAAATCTATGTGAATCCTCCCCCATGGCCCTTTTGGCCTCTCCCACTCTCTGACAGGGGCTGACGGGGGATCTGGCTGGGATTCTTGACATAGCCGACACTTGTCTACCCATTCAATGACATCCTTATCAAGCTGCGGCCACCACACATAACTCCTTGCTAGACTTTTCATGCGGACTATACCAGGGTGCCCTTCATGCAAGAGTTCCAGAACCCTTTGCCATAACCGTAAGGGAATCACCACCCTATCACCCCATAATAGACAATCCCCTTGCATAGACAATTCGTTCTTTTTGTTAAAAAAACCTTGAAATTACCCGTTGTCCACCTTGGTTGTTCACCCCCTCATGACCCAACCCATAACAGTACGTATAACAGTGTCTTTGGTAGATGCCCTAGCCACCTCGCCAGACGTAAGCGGCCCCAATGAAACAACATCAAGCAATAACACAGAGGCTTCTGGTGTAGGATCTTCCAATAAGTCAGGAAAGGGGCAGTGACTGAGGGCATCCGCGTGGCCCAGGGTTCTTCCGGGCCGATGTACCAGTCAATACGAATAGGCAGCTAGGAAAATAGCCCACCTGGTCATCCGGGGGGAGAGGGTGGCTGGAGTAGGCCTGTCCCCGGCTAGGACGCCCAACAAAGGCTGGTGGTCAGTTACAAGTTTAAAAGTTCGACCAAACAAATACTTGTGAAATTTTTTAACTCCCGCAATAGCCACTAAGGCTTCCCTATCCAGCTGACTGTAGTTCTGTTCTGCGCTGGACAGGGTGTGAGAGTAATACGCAATGGGCACCTCTGACCCATTCAGTAGTCTATGGCTCAGCACAGCGCCCACTCCAAAAGGGGACGCGTTGCAAACGAGGACAAGCGGCAAGTTCGAATTGTACTGGATTAGGAAACTGTCCTCCGACAAGAGTCTTTTGACAACCTTGAAGGTGGCCGCCTCTGCCTTGCCCCAAACCCACGGAATGTTTTTTCCCAATAGTCTGTGTAGGGGTTCTGCTACAGTGGCTTTGTTTCTAAGGAACATCGTATAAAAGTTCAAAAGTCCCAAAAACGCCTGCACTCCAGCCTTGGAAGTTGGTGTGGGCGTGTTTTGAATAGCCCCAACTTTGCTTTCATCAACTCGGTAACCCAAAAATTCTACGGAAGGAACTGCGATCATGCATTTGTTTTTCTTAACTCGCAGTCCCGCTTCCCTAAATTTTAAACGTACTTGTCGCACTCAAAGGTACATACTTTTTCTTCTGCAGCCGTCCTGGCTTGGCCTATTCTCGTGCTGTAGGCTTCCCGCTTTTGATTTTCGCGCCATTTTTCAATGCCGCCATTTCTGGTTGGCTATTTTGAACATGTTGGCTCTGACTGGTCATGGCGGTCACGTGGCTTGTTACCCCTCAGAAATGGAGCTCTACAGACTCTTGCCAAATGTCCTTTTTTCTTGCAGCGCCTGCAAACGGCTTCTCTGTCTGTCTTTCATGAGCCCTGCCACAGCTAGAACAGTTTTCTCGGCCGCTATTTTGCCCGCTTTTTTTCCTTTTGGTGTGGAAGACGTCCTCGTCTGACTCTTCCTCGGTACTGGTCTGCACTTCTTCTCAGTGTACAGACATTGACTTTGGGGTGTCTTTTAAGATTGGACAGTGTAGAGTTTTGGCAGCTTTTGTGGAAGATTCGTGTGCCCTTGCTTCATCTAGAGCGCCGGCTAGGGTCAAGTCTGGTTTCACGAGTAGACGCCTCTGCAACCGCGTATCTCTAACGTTGCAGATTAGTTGCTCTAGGAGCGTGTCTTCGAGGTCTCAGTGATCGCAGTGCATTGTGGCTTTCCATAGGCTCGCCATGTATGCGCTGACCAGTTCTCCCTCTTTTTGTACTCGTTGCTGGAACTCGTAGCATTGTACAAATTTTGAAGGAACCAGAACGTAGTGAACCCTGAGGGTGGCTTGTAGTACATCCCAGGAGATGGTCTGGACTGGCGTTGGTTCACAGAGGGATTTGGCCATCTTGAAAACATCGGGCCCGCAGTGGTTCAAGAAGAGAGCTCTCTTTTGGTTCGCTGAAAGACCTTGCATCTCACTGACCTCCAATGAACACTCAAACTTGGTCATATATGACTCCCATTTCTCCCGGGCTGGATTGAAGGGTTTTGGCAGGACATAGGCAGCCATCGCAGTATGCCTTTCCGTTGTCCGCTCGTCACCCTGGCTAAATCTCCAAGCTCTTTTTGTTAGCTTCTTGTGGCCTCTATCCCACCTTTGTCGCCAATGTTGTAGCGCGGGAATAACGAGAGGCACAAGCAAGCTAGTGACAACAGCTCTTTAATTCAGGGTGAGACTTCAGCAAAGAAACACAGGTAACAGCCTTCCTTATATACAGTTCTGAAATAACGGTTAACTAATCCCGAAACAGTTCCCAATTCAAATCTCCCGCTCAAATAGATGCATACGTAACAGCAGATTTCTAATGATCTTTTTGTGAATATATAGCACTAGAGTAGATGCTGATAAACTTCAACCTTGGTAAATTTTTAGAATTCCAAAGTATCAGCAAATTCTATAGATTAAATTATTCATTGTATAAAAAAATGCTTTTTTTTGTTTCGTCCTACTTTCATTAATTTTATTAGATAATCCAGGGTTTTAAAGAAAGAACCTGCGTCTGAATCCAGAATTTTTTTAAAAAAAAACTACTATTGTGTATTTCTTTAAGATAATTCAGAGTTCTTTGGAATGCAAGATTATGATATCTATGTGAATGAAGAACGTTTGTGTTTACTATTATTAAAAATATTAAAGATATTGTTATTATTTATTCTAGAGTTGAAGAATTTCTTATTAACTCCCCAGTTTAATTCCTGCTGGTTGCAGGTCATTGAGCTAGAATATTGTCTACAGATGGCTGTCCGTCTTTTACTTAAGAACCCCAGTGACAATCAGTAGTAACCAACCCTAACGCCCAAGCATTGGATTTAATGTTAAGATCATGTTCATCGAAAATCTATCCACTAGCTACTATTCTTTGGGACTGCAGAAAACCAGTCCGATCTCTGCAGAGCCTGGGGAATTACTGTACTGTTTCAAGGCTTTTGTGTTTTGCTGCATTCTTAGCTGAAACTCTTTGTGGCTTTTTGTTTGTTAGAATTTGGCTGCATTGCCTTGTTCAGCTGTTTCCTGGTTCTTTCCTTTACATGCTGTGCTGCTGCACAATTATATAACTAGCCAACCATGTGTGGAAACGGCATGCATAGGCTTAAGAGCCAATTGAAGTGTTAGTTCCAGTGCGATAGAGACAAACAGGAAGGGCACTTTTATTAGTATAAGAAGGCTGAGACACCTTCACTCATTATAAAGTAACATAGCCAGCATCTTGTAGATTTGATATCCTGACATTTTAGTATTAACTAGGAAAAATATCTTCAAAATGTCAGGATATCAAACCTACAAGATGCTGGCTACATTACTTTACAATAAGTGAAATTGTCCTAGCCTTCTTATACTAATAAAAATGCCCTTCCTGCTTGTTTTTGCTTTGCATAGAAAAAAAATGCTGATTCTTATATTTTGGTCTGAATCAAGAAACTTTAAACTGTTAGTAGGGAATTTGGGGGATAATAGTCCCAATATATCACACTCGGGAAAGCTGTTTTATTGGGGGAGTGGGTTTCCCCATCCAAACTGGGTTCAAGAAACATTCACCCAGCACACTAGCAATGATATTGCTCTCTACCATGGCATTTGAATACCGGTAGCTATGGCAATATCCTGCCCATTTCAGGTATCTTCACCCTAAAAAATGAGATTGTTGTCCTGCCATGTCATATTGGAAGAACATGAGGCATCCAAAATAAAGGTAGAGGAAGTGACGGCATTGCATCAGATTCTGCCCTCCCAACATCTGTTTCATCTGTGGGGTGAGTATCAGCAGCTATACTGATATGCTAGCTGAATGGTATAAAGGTTTGCCTAGAAGTAAGAGACTTGTTCCTAATAATGATGGGGCTCAGTTCTGGAATATAAATCCTTCCTTTCCCCACTATCCTGTCAGAGCTGAAGAAGCTTCTTGGATGAGAAGCAAAACGTCTTCAAAAGAAAAAGCAAGGAAGTCCAGTTGCCTCCTGAAAAAGCACCTTTGGGATAATTCCGGAAAAAGAATTTTAGTCTTCCATGACACTCCTATATACCGTATATTTATTCATGAATTGGTCCCACTATATTCAGTAGTTTTAAGCCTATTGTCTTTAATATGTCAAGCTCTTTAAATAAGAGAGAAGGGGAAAGAAGTAAAACATGGCATGAGCTTTGAGTTTAAAAAGCTCCATCAAATTTTCAATCCTGATATGTCAATGGGCCAAACAAGCATACATTCTTTCTTTACATCCATTTATTGCCTCCATTTTCCTTAACAGATATTTCTAAAATGATTAGCTATACAAAAATTTGGAAGACTTCATATAAATGTATATAAATTAAATTTAAGATGAACTTTAACCCTTACATGGGCAATATTATTTAGAAGCTGTTTAGTTTCAAAACATGTTGTTTAATCACTTTGTACTTATTCCTGCACCATACTGGAATTCAAAGTTATCATTTGATTTTCAGTTTATCAGAAATAGAATTTGCTAGCTCAGGTAACTTACTCTGTCTTCTGGGCTATGTCTGAATCTGATCTGGGCAATAAATTGTGTCTGCAGTGAATCACTGCTTCTAAGCAATTTTCCAACATGTTCAACTCTTCTCCTTGCTTTTTGGCACAATTAATATCCAGCTTTAACAGATGCACACACACATACATACATACACACACACACACACACACACATACACATGCAAAGTTGTGTTGGTATTTGTATGTTGGAGTTGGAAAGCATTAAAGAATGAATATTTTGATATATATTTATTTTTCAAATATTGGCCTATACAAATATCTAGTGGCACTGCACCATATTTTTAAAAAGTGATTGACATTACTGTCTTATACAGACCTTGGCAAAAGTACTTTAGAGAGAAGCAAGACAACAACTGCTTTTCCCATCATTTATTTCAATGCTTCCATACAGGCCTTCTAAACAGAAATCATATTCCTTTGATTTCTATATTTCATTGTATTTCAGTAGCTGCCTTGCATCATTTCCCACCATCATCACCATTTGTTCAAGTATGAGACTTCTGCTATGAACTGAGTCCCATTCCACGAAAACAAAACATGCTTCAAGAAGAAAGCATGTTTTTTCCATTTAAATCTTATTTCCTTAGAGTATTCTTTTCAATTATGCTCTATTAATTCTTCATCTTTCAGCATAACTTCTAAAGATGTATTCTTTAAAAAAACAGTTATTTTTGAGAATGCACTGAAAACTATTTGAGAAAAGCAGCAAAGTGAACCCAAATCTGTTTAATTTGGATTAAAAATAAAAATATTGATGAGTAAGTTACAAGAGTATGTGTGCTATCTGTGAATATAAAGGACATAAAATCAGCAGCCAATGCAATTTCTTGATTGCAGTTAAAGTCTGCAAGGCCTCATTGCGTTACTTGCAGTTGCTGGGTCCCTATATTGTCCCTGAGGCAAATAAAAAAACATGAAGATTGTAATTGAATTCAATAGGGTTGCAACTTTATTTCAATAGACTCCAAACTATCTAAATAGCATTCTCTGAACCACTGCCTGACAGATACTGTCCTCAAGCATCTTCCACATTTCCCAGCTGGAGGATCCCTCAGCATGCTTACTGGGGATGATGGAAGTTGTAATGTCATGCTGCCTAGAATTGTTGGGAACTGTAGTTCAACACATCTCAAGATCCTCAGCAATTCATGACCATTGATCATGAAGATGGATATGATGTTGTTCCACCAAAATATATATCATGAATTCCTATGTGTATATCATTCCCGATGTGGTTATGAGTGTGAAAAGATTCTAAAATTAGCCAGCCATGTTCTTCCCCTGAGAATATTAAAACAAGAGAAGAGAAAATCTATTGCAATTTGTGGAAGCTCAACACAAACAAATCGATAATTTTGTAAAAGGGTTAGACAAGCCCTACACTGGTTATCATTTCAGAAATATTTCCTTACCTAAACAAAAACAGAATAGCCATGGCTGAGCAAAAAACAACAACCCAGTGGAAGTGGGAATGACTTCCAACTTCCTGCCAAGTTCTTTACTGAGTTTCTTGGAAAACTGGCAGGAAGCATAAGAAATCCTTCCTTCCTTCCTTCCTTCCTTCCTTCCTTCCTTCCTTCCTTCCTTCCTTCCTTCCCTCGCTTTCCCTCGCTTTCCCTCCCTCCCTTCATTTCTTTGTTCCTTCATTTTTCCCTTCCTCCACCTTCCTTCCTTCCATTCCTCCTTCTTTCTCTTTCCTTTCCTACCTCCCTACCTATCTTCTTACCTACCTACCAACCTACAATCTCATTAGAATTCCATCATTGTGGAATACTAATTCTAATTCATTTAGGATTTGCCCTTGAATAATCACAGAAGGATTCTACCATTCCCCATTGGAAGGATTTCTTTGTTCTCATGTTTTTCCTGAACTCATTTGCAATATGTTGATCATTGTTATATAAATTGAGTTCATTAGATAGAAGCTTCAAATTCATCTCTCTCTTCATACAGCAGAAATTGGTAGTTTCTACAAGAAATATGGGCAAGAAGTGAGGGCAGACTTTGGCCATGAAACCAAAATTAGCAAAAAATATTACATTCTACAAGTTGTGCATTTTGCCTTGCTCTTTCTATTACTAAAGGCGGGTAGTGTTGTATTGAGGAATTCTCACAGTAATTAGTGTTTTTCTTATATTCTCTAGTTGATCTTCCCTTTCCTCCTCCATATTTTATTGTCTCCTCATTCTGCACCTTTTCTTCTGATTCTGGAGACATGCAGCCCTTTTATCCTCTGTTTCTTCATCTCTCCTCCTCCTTGCCACATCTCTACAACATTTGTGTCATCTCTTGACTATGACATTCCCCTCCCCCTCTTTCTAAACAGCCTAATTATGCTGACGGTATTTTATTTTATTTTAATTTTTAATTTAATTGGATTTAATTTAATATTTTAACCACTATGTTGCCATTCTCAGAACATGTGATGGAATGTAGTCTGGAGTCACAGAAAGGAGGCACTCTTTCCCAGAGGGTAAAGAGACAGCAGAGCTTGGAACGTCTGATAGGCAGGAAGAAGGTAAAGGTGGATCCTTCTAACAGCTCACAAAGTATATCTAATACTTATACAGATAGTTGGTTTAGCCTGTCAAGAGTTTGCTAAAAAAGAACAACAATAAAGAACTATTCAGAAGTAATTCTATATGTCATTCCTGGTTCTATGGGCCTGACAAAACAGTTTGGAAATCCTTCTGGCTTCTCCTTCGAATTGTAGGAAGTATAGGAAGAGACAGTTTAATAATAGGATCATGTCCTATTATTAAACTGAGATCTGAAATGGGTTTACCTGGTCTCTGGTGGCCAAAAGAGGGGCTACCAGAGGGAAAAACGAAACAGGATGAGCAAGAACTAAAGCGCAGTGGCTAATGAACTTGATACCTGAGAGATTTAGCCACAGCAGCTTGCTGAGTAACTTTCAGCCCAATCTATCTCACAGGGTTGTTATAAATAAATATAGGGGGATGGAGCACTAGGTATGAGCCTTGAGTTCCTGAACAAAGATGGAATACAAGTGCATGTTTCTGTGCCAGAAAAGGGGCATATAAAGCAATAAAGAATATTCAGGCCTTTCTTCATGTACTTTAAAGTTGTTAGGTGTTTAAGAGCCACATGATGGGTCAATTCCTTGTTATTGGGTGGGGAAGGGAGCAAAAGATTGTGAGCCTGGTGGCAGGGAAACAGTATGTTGCAGTATGTTCAAAATGACCATTACATGATTGCAGCAGGAGCCTAATCACAAAAGCAGCCTGAAACAGTCAGAACCTTCCCAAATTTCATTCCGTTGGGAGTCATGGCTTCCAGATTTTGGATGCATTCTACACTAGCCTGTTTATGGAACCTTGGTTCAAAAATTGTTGGCAGTATAAGGCACCATTTTGCCCAGTTAATGGTAATGACAATGGGAGTCTTAGTAGCATATACAGATGTTATACAGGAAAAAAAAACAGGTTTGTAATAACCACTAGTGACATGTTATATTATTCCATTTCCAAATTCACAGGATAAGCAATAATGAAGGCACAGCTAGTTGATGATTTTGTCAAAAGCATGTTGAAATCAAAGGGAAAAAAATCTCCCTGGTTTCACTAAGCTACATACATTGCAAACATTATGAAAGATAATATATTACTGAATTAAAAAAAATGCATTCCCAGCTTTTAACTGGGGTTGGGGTAGGGAGAAGAGGGTACATTTAAGTATTTGTGGGTGAGATAAGTAAAATCAATATTGGCATGGTTTAGACATCCAGGTATGTTGTGATTATTACAAAAAATATTCAACAACTTTAAAAGAGCTTGTTAAAAAAATAAGAAATGAACTCAGAGACACCAATTAAGAAGTTCATCCTTAGTAAAACTGGATAACTGGAAGTCTTGCCAATTATAACAGCGGCCATATTCATTAGCCACTGGAACATCGTTAGCTTATTCAGCCATTTCACAGGCTAATTAACATCCAAACAAAAAATGTATTAGTAGCCAAACCCGAAAGATTTGGGAACAGTTATCCCACTCCCCATTCTCTTTTTAAGAAGAGATTGGACGGCCATTTGTCTAAAATGGTACAAGGTTTACTGCCTGAGAAGAGGGATAGACTATAAGACCTCCAAGCAAGGACCCTTCCAACTCTATTGTTCCGTTATTCTGTTATTCTTTCTAGCTCCTTTCCAATACTTTAAAATAACTGGGGAGCAGTTTAAAATATCTTTAAAATAACTGGGGAGCAGATGAAAAGTAAAATGCTGAGCAAGTGCCTAAGGAAGGCCCATTTTTGAAGGCCACTCTAGGACCTGATCTCTGTTTCAGAAAAACTAAAGAGGGTTCTCAACCCTGTTTAGGTATCACAGTTGTTTTGGGAAATTTGCAGTACTTTAGCTCCAGAGATTGTAGCTAAAGCCAACTTGCCCCTAGGTACTATACAGCAGCACACTGCACCCTTTGCATGACCCAATTAAACATATAGTACAGTAGTCAACTATATTCTTTGTTACTAAGCACAAAATTTTATTCACTCAGAAAAGCAAACTTTAGTCCTTTTTTTAGAATTTGTCAAACATTTTCTTTTCCCTGTAAAGTTTTATAAATTTTCCTGTTGTTATACTTGGTAAATAATTCTTTTCTTTAGCTCTGTTTAAATTCAAAACTCTGACTGTAATCTGAGATGACAAGCAGTTGTTTGTTTTTCCCATGTCAAGAAAAATAATAATGCTTGAATATAGGAACATGATTGTACATACTGAAATTACAGAGATAGCTATCACCAAGAACTTGACTGGAAATTGGTTAAGAAATTTGGCCTACATATACTATTTGATATATGTAATTTTCTCTCTATTTTTCCCTCTCTTTTTTTTAGATAGGCAGACTAATTCAGAGCAATATAATTAGAAGCAGAGTGAAATATAACCATAAACCAATAATTTAAAGAATGATGCATTTTCATGTAAGTTCTTCATTTTCTTTTTTTTCAAATAATGAAATTTTTAAAAGGAAAAGGTGAAACAATTAAAACAAAAATATTCAATGCATTTCAGGAATCTTCCTAAAATCCTGTTGAAATAAAAATCCTACTGAGTTATTATAAGCAGGAAGCCAATGGATGAATTGAAAATCTATTCTTAGGCAGAATCACTTAGAGAATGCTCTTTAAAAATCCTTCAATTTTGAAAGGTGTTGCTCCTTCAGAAACGGAGAGAATGAGAAAAAGTTGTAATCCCTGCCAGCTCCATATGCCATTCTTTTCAGGCAATTCCCTGCTTCTTCAAGTATCTAGTCAACTTCAAGTATGCTTTTGCCACGCTAATTACCTGGATTCCTTTCTCAAAAATAAGAGATTATTGGTGGCAGAAAGGGTAGAATGGCAAATAAATTGACAGGTGGCATAAATGCAAGCAAATGCAATGACGAATTAGACATTAATTCAGAGAGAGAGAGGCCTAATTAAAATATAATGCAAATTCCAAAACCTTTTAAAACACAGAAAGAACAATATTTCCAACACATCAAATTCCAGATCTATTCCCCTCGCAATTTGTATATAACATGTACAAGGAAAAAACACTTTTTTCCATTGCTTTCGTATCTCTGCAGTTACAATGTTTACAAAGAGATGTTTAATCTGGCCAAGAGGAAAGTATTATACAGGGCACTACATCTTGGACTGAATAATGGAATACCTGTTGTGTTCCCTATTCACACTATGTTAAAGCTGTTTCTCTCCAGGCCTCCTTCTTGGCATACAGCCCCACCGAGAGAAAAACAAAATTAAAAATCTAGTGGGAGGGATGTGTGGGTGAAAGAACATTCTGACACCATCAAACCCCCCCCCCCCATCTCCTGCTTCCACTGAAATCGCACTTGTGCTACTCTGTGGAGATTCAAGCAGCAAACCCTGTTCACCATTCTGTGCCACTACAGACTGAGTTTCGCCTGTACATATCCTGGGCCAGGTGGTTTATATCCCTGCTTAACAGCATTCATTCAGTTTCAATTCCCTTCTTATAAAGTATAAGTAAAATGAGCTTTACATAGGCTGCTAAACAAGAAAGAAAAGAACCTTGACTTATTAAACATACAATGTTTGTGACGATACATCTATAGAACTATACATAATTGTTTTGCTTCAAGCAGAGCTTGGCTGGTAAATCATGTGGAGTGGTGACTGAATGTTTCAGTACCAATTAAATAGTGAAATACTGTTGACATAGCTACTCACTGAAGCCACTTTTGTACAATTCAGATTAACAAGCGGAGGGAGGGAGGGAGGGAGGGAGAGAGGGAGGGAGGGAGGGAGGGAGGGAAGGAAGGAAGGAAGGAAGGAAGGAAGGAAGGAAGGAAGGAAGGAAGGTAGGTTAAATTGAAATGTGCAAATGCTTTTATTTTTGGATAAGGAAACCAATATCTTGTTTGATAGTCATTTTCAAAAGATGTGCAGTTTATTTGAATAGTTCTTTCCTCCATATCATATTTAAACTCAGTGTGTGATTTTTATCACCCATATATTTCATATTGACAAAGCAAATATAAAAAGGTGTGGGTTGGTACCTCCTTCTTCTCAATCACTGAAAGTGACATTTATTTATGACAGAGCATGAAGGAAAATAAAGGAACATCATTCTTTAAGCAATTACAAGAATAACTATACAGTCCTTTTATACTTAAGAATACAGAACTATACAGATGCAAGTAGGAGGTAAAGTGCTCATTTTTATCTTTGTTTAATAATTCACTCCTAATGTTAATGACTTCATCTTAATTTAGTCATACTTGAATGCTAGAGGCATTGACCAAATTGATTGATTGATGTGTTTGTCAATTTAACGACTAGGAACAGAGCCAAGGAAAAAATACCAATTCTAGAACCAAAGTCTCTAGTATAAACCACTACATCATTTTTATTATCCTATATTATTTAAGAGATTTGTTAATACACTGCTTTTAATCCAGATATAGAAACACACAATCAGAGGCAGGTTTTCTCCTTCAAGCAACAGGAGCACCCAGTGAGTCAGGAAATCTTGCTGAATAAACAGTGATGCAAGGCAGCATAGATATCTCTGAACACTGGGTGAACAACTTCTCTGAGGGATACTTCATTTATGGAAGGTGATTCCACTCTATATGAAGGGATATAATTCCACTGGAAAGGTATTTGTAGTGTACTTCGTGCTATTTTTCCAAAAAAATCATATTTTAATCACATTCATAATATGAATACATTTGGTTTATAAAGCTGGGTTTCATTGGTGACAAAAATTAGCCAAACTAAATTCTAAATTTTTCCATTATAAAATACAAAACAATAATAGACTGCTCACTGGAAGGCAGAACAAAATAAAGTGCCTTTTTGCCAAGGCATAATTAACTTATGGGGACACAGTGGCTTAGTGGCTAAGACGCTGAGCTTGTTGATCAGAAGGTCAGCAGTTCAGCGGTTCGAATCCCTAGTGCCATGTAATGGGGTGAGCTCCCATTACTTGTCCCAGCTTCTGCCAACCTAGCTGTTCGAAAGCACGTAAAAAATGCAAGTAGAAAAAGTAGGACCACCTTTGGTGGGAAGGTAACAGCGTTCCGTGTGTCTTTGGTGTTTAGTCATGCTGGCCACATGACCATGGAGACATCTTTAGACAGTGCTGGCTCTTTGGCTTTGAAATGGAGAAGAGCACTGCCCCCTAGAGTCAGGAACGATTAGCACATATTTGCAAGGGGAACCTTTACCTTTATCTTTAATTAACTTATGAGATCTGCTATTACAAGATTGACTGGTTTATCTATTTGTTTATTTATGCAATATATTGCCTCAGATGTACTCCACAAAGTATACAGATACTAATAAATCAAACATAATAATCTATTTGTATTACCCTGTTTCACCCAAATTAAGACATCCCGTGATAATAAGCCCAATCAGGCTTTTGAGCGCATGGCAATAAGGCCAAGCGCTTATTTCAGGGTTCAAAAAAAAATAAGAAAGGGTCTTATTTTGGGGGAAACATGGTATTTTATTTATTTTATTAATTTATTTATTTTATTAAATTTGTATACCGCCCTTCTCCCCGGGGGGACTCAGGGCGGTGAACAGCCATAAATAAAAAACATATATACAAAATTTAAAAACCAAATAAAACCGAATTAAACATTGGCCCCAATAATTTAAAATCCCAATTTACAATATTAAAATATTAAAACCCCCAAATTAAAATATTACAATTCAAAATTTCTAAATTCTTTTACGACAGAAGGGGAAAAGGGAAGAATTGTATTGTACCCTTGTACAATACAAGGGTATTGTATTTGATTTATAATTATTTATATACTTCCAGTATCTCTCCTAACATAATATGATAAAATTAAACTAGTAATCCTCAATCAATCCCCAAAGGTCTTCCAAAAAAGGGGGGGGTTACTAACAGGAGGCTGTGGAACTAAGCAATGACCTTGTCATGGGGTAAGCAAGTTGTTCCATTGGAGGAGAGCATCTCAAAGATGTGGAAATGATCATCAAATTGATTGATTATGTACAATCAATTTGAGGGTTGATGTACCATCAAGTAGGCAGTGATTCTTAGCAACCACTTAGATAGATTTTTTTCCCCCTTGGATGATCTGTCCACAGCCAGGCCCTTCAGGTCTTCAGAGGTCCACCCATTACTGTAGTAATTCTGTCTAATCCATTTTGCTGGTGGTCATCAAATTAGATGGCTATAAAAAGAGACTTAATAATTGACAAAGAAAATGAATAGAATCTGGATTGTTGTTGTTAGTTGCGAAGTCCTGTCTCACCCATCGCAACCCCATGGACAACGTTCCTCCAGGCCTTCCTGTCCTCTACCATCCTCTGGAGTTCATTTAAGCTCACACCTACTGCTTCAGTGACTCCATCCAGCCACCTCGTTCTCTGTCATCCCCTTCTTTTGCCCTCAATCTTTCCCAGCATTAGGCTCTTCTCCAGTGAGTCCTTCTTTCTCATTAAGTGGCCAAAGTATTTCAGTTTCATCTTCAGGTCCTGACCTTCTAAGGAGCAGAATCTGGATAGATCATACAAAAGCACAAAGTTCATTTCCATAGAAACCAAGAGAAATCAGTTCACTGTAAAGGATAGTTCAAAACAGTTTATTTTATTAAGGGTTTAATCATGGCCAGTTCAGACTAGCAGTGATCAGGACCATGGCCAGTTCCACAATGTTCCTTTAGCAAAGTGGGAAAAGGATGTTTTTAGTGACAGCATGCCCTCTACCTGAGCCTTAAAAACACTGGCTGAAATTATTTTTCCATCCCTGCTGTGGTCCTGTAGGTTAAAACAGTGGCTCCTTCAATCATATGTTCCTGAACAAATGAGTGAGTATGATATAAGAGATGCTACAGGGAAACCATACCTCAGATTTTATGGCTAATGAGAGAGCAATGGCCTCAGGCAGGGAAAATGTACAAGAGAGTATGAAGAGATCCCTGGAATTAGATGCTTCTTTCTTATCTGAATTAGGGTTGAGGTGAATCTGTACCCTATGGATAGAGGATTTGACACTTGGTAAAAGCAGGAATCTGGACTGGATAGATTTCTAATCTGTTCCAGCATCACTCTTCTTCAATCTTACATTGCTAAGAAATTACAATAAACTCTGCATAGACTGGTGACTGGAAAAGGGACATTTGAATAAGAGAATGTCATGCTTATTAAGGAAAATTAAATGACACGCTATTTTAAAAGGATAATAATGCTGTTGAAGGATTAAAAATTATTAATACACTTTTTTCAGAAATTGTGCTTTAGTGTGATATGGCCATGATAATGTAATTCTTGTAAGTATAGAGTTTATTTTATCATGTTGAAGCTATTTTGCAAATATTGTCCCTATATGCATAAAACACAAATTTAGAGGTAATTGCTACATTGAGAATTAATGAAACCCAGCAGTATAAGAGTCATTTGGTACTTAACAGAACTAAAAGCACTGTAGTATTAAAGTATGGAATCAATCCTGAAGAAGAAACATTGTTTATAGTATCCAGCAGCAAAATTACAAGCAATTATAATCTAACTCCCTTCTATGTCCACAATGAATTTGTAGATTCTGACAGGCAGGTGTCAGCATTGAAGAACTATCAGTTCAGTACTAATTGATAGACTTACTAACACTCTCAGCAGGAATGATAAATGAGCACATGAATGTAAGAGGTCAGTATGCTGGCAGCAGTGATAATTTTAGATACCCTGAAGATCTTGAATGGTGCATAAGCTGTAACTCTTCCATTTAAACAATTATATGTTATTCCCTGTCAGAAATAATGTACCTAGGGCTGCGTTTATAAAACTAAAACTAAATGACACAGAAATCAAGCCAGCACAGGAAATGCTAATTCTTAGATAGAATAACATATTATTATGCTTGCTTTTTAGTCTGGGCAATATATTCTGTGGTCATGTTTTTAACTACTTTAATTGTATATTTTGACAGTATAAGCTTCCTAGAGACTTATTATGGGTGGCCATAATAAATCTAATCAATAATAAAAAGCTTTGTACTGGACTAGTGTCAGTTCTTAAGCATCCTGCCATCTTAGGAAGCAGACTTATAGCATAGCAGATACCACATCCATCCAGATCAGTGCTGTCTGCTCATTGGACTCTGTCCCCAATGAAGTAAAAGGCAATAGTCAGGAACTAAGCTCAGAGAACTGATTTCCTCTGAAAATAGTCATAGACCATCAGCTGGAGAAAAGACTTTGGAAGGCAATCCACGTTTGTATCCTCAAATCCTTTGATCCTTCTTGACTCATCCTTAGCCCTACCACTTCATCAGGAGGAGGGAGATAAATGAATAGCAGTGGAGTTGGATACATCTGAGAAACTGGCAGTATTTCCAGTAGGACTGGTATTAATTTTGAGGCCAGCTGCTAAACTAAGGGAGCATCTGGATAACGTTGCGTTTCTCTATGTGTGCCTTTATTCCCCATCAAATCAAATTCATATTTCTGTCTTAAAGTAATCCAAATAATAAAGTAACATGTATTAACATCAATGAGAATGCCACAAACTGATAATAAAGCCTATATAAGCCTAATAAGGCCTAATAAAGCGTATATTTATATATATATATATCACATTACTAATTAATATGAATATATACATACACCCATTACATTATTAATTATTGTTGTAAGTAAAACATGCTATGATGTTTAACATCAATATCATTAATCCACAGTAAGAAATATTTATAAGTACTGAGCATAAAGAAGCAAAAGAAGAAAGCAATTAGGAAATCCTGGACTAACAAAAAAGGATATTTGTAACAGAGCACTTACTCATGAACAGCAATCTTCAGCTTATATCTCCATTCTGTTGGAGATTTGCCTAGTTTTCTCTGAATTCCAATAAGAAGAGAGATGTTCTGTATCAGTCTTTCTCAAATGTTGCCCTCCAGAATTCCTTGTCAGTCCTTCCAACCAGCAGAAATTTAGCAAAGCTTGCCTTGCAGTGATATTTTAAATTAAACGAGTATGTATCAGTTTAGTCAGAGGAATTTTGTTCTACTCAAATAGGATTCATTTTTACAACTTTATGTAGGCTACTTTGTCTACATACCACCACAAAACAACCACATTCTAATTTGTTTAAGAA
>WNWU01000016.1:33591628-33604629 GCA_012654045.1 Ptyas mucosa | reverse complement strand
TATATATATATATATATATATATATATATATATATATTTCTATTATTCTTTCCTGACAGCACATTAAACAAAATATCCTTTCCAACCAGTTTGCCAGCAATTTAAGAATCCCAAGATAGTATTCTATGAGCTTCAGAGAATAAGAAAAAGACCTTGGAGCTCTTCTAATCCAGTCCCCTTCTCAATGCAGAATTCACTGGAGCATCTCTGATGGATAACCAACTGTTCAGCCTCCATTTGAAAATCTCCAGTGAAAGAAAAGTCATGTAGCAGTCTGGCCAATTGACTGATGGCTTATTTAACCAGAAAGATCATCCTGCTTAATAGCCTTCTTTATATTTTTAATCCATTTATTCTGTTCTTGGTCTCTAGGGTAATGGGCAGTAAGTCCACCCCTTCAGATATTTGAAGATGGTATTGTACTTCCTTCAATCATCTTGTCTGTAGGCTAACTATAGCCATATCCTTTAACCCTACTTCATAAGGTTTAGTTCCAGACTCTTTGTCAATTTAATAAACATCCTCTGAATTTACTTCAATTTGTCATGATCTTTTTTGAACTCCAATGTCCAGAACTGGACAGGCAAATTGTAAATTGTGTCTGACTAGGACCTAGTACAATAGAACAACCACTTCTAGGAAACAATATTTCTGTTAATGCATCCCAAGATAGCATTTGCCTTTTTAGTGTTTGTATTGCACTGCTCGTTTCTATTTAATACATGATTAACGAAGATACTCAGACCCCTTTCACAGGGACTACTGCCCATCCAGGCCTACTTACATTTTTCTACTCAGATCATTTTTCTAATTAAATTCCAGCCTATTAATTTAGCCCACTGCCCAAGCCTATCTAAATCTTTTAAAAATATTTATTTATCTTCATATTAGCTACTCCTCAAGTTTTCATTTGCAAATTTTATAACTATCCCCTCAATTCTAACATGCAAGTCATTGATTAAAATATTGAATACAAGACCTGTTGTATGCTATTTGAAGCTTTCTTCCAGACGGAAGGAATGAGCAGTTTGTGAGGTCATTCAGCCAACTGTGAGTCCAACTAATAGCAGAATCATCTAGCCCATATTTTAGCATTTTCTGAAAAATATTATGAGGCATTCTGTCAAAGGCTTTCCTGGAGTCCAGGTTTACTGGGTTTATGGTAGTTCTATGATCCACTCAGCTAATAAATTTACCAAAGGAAATAAGGTTAACCTGCTATGATTTGTTTGTGACAGATGCATGCTGACTCCAGTTAATTTTTCACGTCTATTCAAGGGCTGATAAACACGCAGTTTCATAATCTGTTTGAGAAGTCTTTCAGTTCCCTACAGTCAAATCACATTTTAAATCTCTGGTTGAATTCATATGATTAAAAGAATTGACATTACAAAGCATTCCTTTTCAATTACTTTAGCCAAATAACTGGCTTTGATCCTTTTATGCTTCTAGGGACAAATCCCATTTAGGACTATGTAACATGGATTTGACTTCAAAAAGGTGCTTTGGAATGTATGAAAGCACAAATATAGTACCTTATCTGCAACTTTTTAAAGCAACCATGTCTTTTCCTAGGGTAACACAGTTTGTTTGTAGATACTACATTTGACACGCACATACTGTACTCTTAAAAAACTGTCTGAAACTGAATCCAAAGAATTATATAACTTAGCTAAAAAAGACTAGGCATCAGTTAAGTGGCCACTGTCAGCCCATTAAAGTAGACCAGGTTAGAAAATACAAAGCAAATCCTTTCTGAATCCTGAATCCTTGCTTTGTATTTCTTAACCTGGTCTACTTTAACGGGCTGACAGTTGCCATTTAACTGATGCCAGATCTTTTTTGGCTAAGTTATATAATTCTTTGGATTCAGTTTCAGAAAGTTTTTTAAGAGTATGTGCATGTCAAAGATTCAGAAATGTTTACTTATAAGAATCTTGGAACACTATCAGTTTCTTCCCCTGCCCCTTCTTACACCAAATAGAATCAATATTATTGTGAATGTTTTTCTCACATCTTTTCACTTTCCAGGATTGAAGTGTCATTTACTTTCTCTTAATGAGACTTGCCCTCTTTCATTAAGATTATCTCTATACTTGGGGTAAGTAAGTAGCCCACTGATAAATAGCAGCATAAATTTACCTTAGGCCTTGATAATCTAGTATAAAATTTATTTAGAACACTTATATGACTCTCCATTATAGCAACATGACTCTGGGTAGTACAAAAAGGATCTAGGACAATTCGGTGCAGCCAGCTCAGCATGGCCAATTTATCATTGCCAGTTTTCCACCATCAAGTCACCTCTGCCAACTCACTGCTGCCAAGTCACTACAGGACAACTCCATGCGGCCAAATTGCATGGGGACAACTCACTGCGGGTGGGCGAACAAGCAGATGGGCAGAATGCAAAGCAGCAGCTGAGGAGTTCCCATTTTCACACTTCTTGCTGCCACTGCCACCAAGCTCCAGGCCAAAGAGACCAAGGATGGTGGCAGCAGTGAGCAAGATGGGTGGCAGGATATGGCAGCAGCCAGAGCATCCCATTTTCACATACAGCCTGCTGCCACTACTGCCATCTCCAGCCGCTTCAGCCCAGAACTCAGTGGTGGCGACAGCTATAAAAATGGGATGGCCTAGCCTCCACCAGCTCCAGCTCCAGCTCCAGCTCCAGCTCCAGCTCCAGCTCCAGCTCCAGAGAGAGAGAGAGAGAGAGAGAGAGAGAGAGAGAGAGAGGGAGAGGGAGAGGGAGGGGGAGAGAGGGGGAGAGAGGGAGAGAAGGAGGGAGAGGGAGAGAAAGTGGGAGAGGGAAAGGGAAAGGGAGAGAGAATGAAAAGGGACTCTTCTGTGGCTTCATGTAGATGTCTAAAAGCAAACTGAGGAAATTATTTTTGCAGTACTACTTATGTACAAATCAGTCATCAGTTCTATGGACTCAACAAAAGCTATCATTACATGGAAATTCTTCATTATTCACTAGCTGGCCAAAAATGTGTCAGATTTTCAGCCCGTCTAGACCATATAAAACCTGAACTGAAATCAATTGAAATGAGAGTAAGACTGAAGCCATGGTGTCATAAATTCCTTCCTCTAAAGTCAAAGGGAAATGGTATTTTGTTCTTGTAAAGGATTTTATTATTTTTGAATACACTACCTTTAATATCGCCAGTCTCAAGGCTAATGCAGCTTTTGCTAGAGTAAACACTGGGCCTCAGCAAAATACTTTACTTTAAGGATCTGGATCTCTCCAGTGCCTCAAGTCAAAAATATTGAAACAGGCCAAATTCAGCCAGCTGCTTCTTTCCAGGGGAACTTTACTTATTTAAATTTACAGAAGGCCAGCAGAATGTCATATTTAACAAGGTGCAGCAACAGGGCTAATAAATGGTTGCAAAAGGAGGAAAAATAAAGAAAAAATATTTTAGTGTTAAAAAGTACTGGTGAAAATTATTGCTGGAATGATACATTCTATTTTAATGAACATTTCTGGAAAAAGATCAGATTAAGAAAATGAGATTTACAAGAGTGAAATGTAGTATTTTGTATGGATAGAATTATATATTTCTGGTTCTTTAGAAATTTTTAAAAGCTTTGTTGGGCTCCAGTTATTGATTTCTAGATGATATACAGGAGATAATCAAATATTTATAATTTCAATTAAACAAATTAGGCTATTGCTTAATGCATTGTGGGCCGCCCTGAGTCTCCGGAGAAGGGTGGCATATAAATAAAAATAAAAATAATAATAAATAAAATAAAAAGGCTTAAGAAAGTAGTTCTCTTATCCTTATAAATTGATTGATTGAATTTATATGGCCTCCCACTCACTTTCAGTGACTCTGAGGAACTTAAAAAAAATAAAAACCCAATATACAAACAATAAAAAAAATATCACCACCACCCAACCTCCTTGGTGACAACAATCAACAAACAAACCATCACTTGATGGGCTCCATCCCACTCTGGATTTCCCTGGCCCATTGACAAAACCAGCTTTGCAGGTTTTTCATTCAGGTATGTGCAGTCAGATATTTTGCTGAAATAAAATTGATAAGTGAAATTAGATTTTTTGTATATGACAGGTTCATGAGGTTCTTTAAAAAAAATGCCTGAACTCAACATTTTTTCCTTGGAGAATTCAGCAGTCAGCAATAATTATTGCTCACTGCTGATCCAGTGAGGTCCATACAATGAACTGCTTGACTTTATAAGCACCAGCCCAGAAAATGTTTTACATAGTGATTGATGGCAGCTTGTCTAGTAGTAGTAAGCTTTTACTGCGGTCAAAGACCAAATTAAATACACATAGAAAGGGAGTATATTTTACAAATATAGATAGATCATATGACAGTGCACCATCTACTGCCTCAAATACAATCTGTACTATCAATACTAGAAATCCTCTGCCGTAGGGCTTACCCGTCTCTTCTCCCGTTTTTTCCCAGCCACGACTGCAGCAAAATTTTTTGCCACCTTTAAGGTTATGTTGGGGTCTGTGTCCTGGAGTAGGAAATAAAGGCTAAACATATCAGGTGAACCGGGGAATCTCTGGGAAATAGGAGAAATGAATCTTGATCTTATATCCCGATGGTGGGGACATACGAATGTAATATGGAACAGGGATTCCGGGGATCGGCTGTCACATGTACAATAGATGGGTTCCCCCCCCCGAAAGCCTACTATCGAGGACGTTCAAGGGAATCACATTAAATCATGCCTTCATAAATGCGGACCTGTGTTTGATAGAGTGTAACGCGGAGAGGTAAGGTGGGGGGTGAGACGAGGGGACAATACCAAGGGAAAACGGTGAGCATGTTCCTGATCCGTATGCCAGATTTAATTGTCTATCAATGTCGTCCAGCCGTTGAAAGATCAACGATTTGGCAGCATCGGGGCCTAGGATAAAAGCTTCAATGGGGGAAATCCCAATCATCAAGAGTTTTGTATGGATATTATGGGCCCAGGGATTAAGAAAAGGGTCCCGCCATAGGCATTGGCCTAGGTAATAGCCTGGGAGTCTAGTCCACAGGGACAACCAGTAGCCAATTGCACGTTTCCAAAAGATTGTATTGAGTGAGGATATACCCAGTTCCAGACGAATTGCGGCATTGCTTACGCAGGGGGAGACTCCCATCAGACGGCGTAGGAACTGGCTGTGGACAGACTCAAGAGAAGAAATGTTGGATTGGACCTTTGCCCTGTAGACTTTTAATGCTGAGGGGATGTGATGAGCTCCCTCAGTATGAAAAAAGTGCAGGAGGGCATGGGTGGAAATCTTAGCCTTATTACAGAGAGACTTAATCTGCACAAGCCACTTGGTATTGGATTGAAAGAGGATACCTAGATATTGAAATCTGTGGACCTGTTCCACTGGGATGCCATCAAGGTGCCATTGACAGATTTTCCTGCTTCTTGCAAAAATCATGATTTTGGACTTAGAGTGGTTTATATGCAGTTGGTTAGTAGAGCAATAGGCAGAAAGGATTTTTAAGGCTCTAAGTAGGCCCACCCGGGAAAATGAAAGTATTGTGGCATCGTCAGCATAGAGCAGGAGTGGACATCTATAATCAGCTAGTCTAGGGGCATGGATGTGGACCATGTGATCCGAAAATGCCTTTCTCCAGTCACTGATATATAGGTTAAAGAGAAGGGGTGCCATGGCAGCTTGTCTTGCAGTTAGGGGCACTCAAATTTGGGGCAGAAAAATCACCAATCCCTGTTCATCGCATATTTGTGCAAAAGTTGTAGTGAATGAGTTCCAAATTTAAAATTTATCTTCTTTACATTCAATAAGCTAGAAAGATGAATTGGTCCTCTCTTCAGTGATAATAAAAATAAATCATAAATATTGTCTATACATGCAAACAATATATTTTCATAAAAATGAAAACACTGGGACTTCCGATACCATTCTGCCTTCTCTGATACTCTGTTTGCCAAAATCAAGTGAGAAGACCCCAAATATTACAGAAAGAAAGGAGGAGGAAGAGACCTGGTAGCCAATATGGAATATGGACTATTATCCAGGCCTTAGCTATATATATAAGATATTCAAATAGGAATATAACCATGTCCTTCTGCAATGTTATAGCATTGTTAACTTTTGTTCTGGGCCTCGTGATTCATAACGAGGCAAACCACACAGAAATAGATTCACTCTTGCCAGTTATATAATATTTAACAAAAGGCTAGCTAGTAACAAAGAAAGGAGAGAACAACTCAGCATTTGGTTTAGTTCTTCTTTTTTTTTTTAAACAAGGAAGCTATGAGTTCCAAAAACAGGATAAAAGGACAGGATTGAAGGCTGAGGCTGATAAGAAATATGGAAAGGGAATGTACATTTATTCTGAGTGATTTTAGTTCATCGGGACCAGATACACAGCATTTTGAATTTGCTGATAATATAGTCAAAACTTTTTCCAGGTCAGATCAAAAATAGGAGAAACGAAGTATCTAGGGAACAAGGGAATCAAATATTAGTATCTGGAAAATTTATAGACCTAATCATAAAGAAATCAGTCGGTAAACTCCTTGAAAAGAATAATACCATTCTTTGTCAGCATAGATTTGGCAAGAACAATCCTTCCAGCTTGGCTTTTTTTCAAAATCAGATAATTTCTTTAATAGCCTGTGGAAATTCTGTAGACACAATCTATGCTAATTTCATATTCCATGATAATTTGATTGGAATTGGAAGTGGATTAAGTCAGGATTGCATGCTGTATTAATTATATGAATACATAAATATCTTGAAAATTGTAATGAAAAAAAGAAAAATTAAAAAAGAGGAAAGTTAAGTATCAGCTATACACTATTGTGTATCACAGATTATTTAAAAAAATATTTATAGCTAATTGATTCCTTTAAGTACTTCAGGCTTATTACGAGTTAATAAGAAACCTCATAAAGCCGTTATATAAACTGATGTGAGCTTATTTAGTCCTTCAGTGCTAAATGATTCATATCAGTTTCCATACTTCCATTTAGGGGTAAAAGTATAAGTTTTTATTTATGTTCTTATTTGTGTCCTTGTTTATTTAAAGACTACAATACTCCCAGCAATTTCCAGTGGTTTATAATATAGCTAATAGAATATACAAAACCACATAAAATATTAAATTGATTAAACAACTGTACTCAATAGTTGTCTTTAATGGAAGTTGGTAAGCAAGCACCTCAGGGTTTTGTCTGGTCTCTTCAGCATTTTCATAAATGACTTAAAAGAAGACAGTAGAAAGGGTACACACCAGATCCAAAGATGACATACAGCTGAATGAATTTATAAAGCTCAGAAGCCAGGCTGAAGGTTCAAAAGGATCTTGATAGATTTGAATATTGAGCCCTATCAATAATAAGTAATCCAGTGGCAATAATTGTAATATCCTGGACTTAGGTAAGAAAAATCAGATGCACGGCTACAAGATAAGTTATACTGGCTTCAACAATTTGACTTGGAGAAGTATCTGGGCATAATAGGAGGCTGAGTTTGCCGATCAGAAAGGTCGGTGGTTAGAATCCCTTGTATAGATCTCCTGTGTGAGTAGGGGGGCTGGACCAGATGACCTCCAAGGTCCCTTCCAACTCTGTTACTGTAACCGATGATGTATGAGCCAGCAATGTGCTGCAATTGCCAAAATAGCTCTGCATCCCAGACAATATCAAGAGAGGTATAAAGGGTAAGGAAAATGATAGTTCTGTGCTATTGTGTCCAGTTCTGGTCATCATAGGCAAAAAGAATGCTAAGGAAATGGAATTTTTTTCCATGGAAAAGTACAAAATTGAAATGTGTGATTACTAAAGTCTATGAATAACAATTAAAGGAACTTGGGATGCTTAAAAAGAGAAAGCAGTCTTCCAATACCAGAAGAATTATCGTAGGGAAAGACTGTGGATTTATCCTCTATAGCCTCTGAACGTAGGATAAGTACTAATGGGTAGAAGTTCTACCGGGGAAATTCCAAACATAAAATACAAAGAAATGGCTTGATGACCATGTCTGAATTTGCTTCATTGAGTAATAACTCCTATATGTCTTTTTCTTTAAACTTCCTTCTGCCACTGTCTGCTCCACCTTGCTTCATCTTCCTTTCACCATTATCCAAAGTCCAACCAAATCATATGTTTTTTTTCTGCAGCCATCCTGCACCCATCCAATTTTAATCATCTTTGCCAGTCCTCCTCCTTGTCTTCTTCCTATATTTATTCTCGCCTCTCTTTTTTTCTTATTTGACCTCCACAACCTTTCAGTTTTCAGCTGTAGCCTATATGCCAGTCATCTGTTCCAAGTCCATATACCTCAAGGACCAACTGTGTAACATCCACAGTTAATCATCATCCTTTAAAAACCTCTGCCCTGCAGTCTTCTTTCTAAAAAGTGGGTACTTCCCATAAAAACGGAGTTCCTACTGTTTTTCATCAGGCTGAATTGTGCTATGACAAGCATTAAAATAAGACTGTAACAGTGACACCGAACAGATGTGTCTTTGGTTCCAAACTATTACACCTGAAAATAATAAATCGCTTGCTTAAAATAGTTAAATATCTTTCTAACAACAATTCCTGCACATAATAGAGGATATTGATTAGTGCTTTGCCCTCTGCAATGATCTATCAAAAATACAAGAAAATGTTATACAATGCAAATTCTGTGGTTTTAAAGTTTGTGTGTTAGCTTACTTGTTCTTTGCTAATTGCCCCACTTTTTAAAGTTATTTAGTGTCTCTAAAATAGCACTCATTTCCTTTTAACTTTTCAAACTAGAAGCTGAATTATTCATAAAAGTAGCTGAATTTTGTGAGGCTATCAGAGATAAAACACTGATCCTCAGATTTAAAGTTCAAATAGTTTAATTTTGAGATATATTTTTATTTTATTATTATAAATTTATAGTACTACATGATTTTGCACTTTAGTATATTTATGCTTTTATGTTCATTTTATATTTATTGTATTTTATATTTCTGTTTTTCTGTGTTATGGTCCAAAACCAAAACAAATAAATAAGTCCTTGTCTAAGAAGCAGTTTCAAAAGAAAAACAAATCCACATTCTGTAAATGTGATAGAATCATATAATTGTAATACCTAAACTAATATACAAATCTGCAAGACTTCTGCTTTAAAGATAATCATAAATCAAAGTTAAAGAACAACTTCTCAAAGAACGAATTGGTTAACAGAACACTATAAAAACTCCCAGGATGTTTTCTCTCTTTTAAACATGTGCTCAATACTTCATTTTTCGTAAAAGCAGGGGTCCCCAACCCTCAGGCCATGGCCATTACTGGGCCGCAGCCTGTTCAGAACTGGGACACAAAAAGCATCAGGCACAGCTCCCATCACACGAGGAATGGAGCTGTGTGGATGCCCGAACCATCCCCTCTTCCCTCCATGCCAGGTCCCCCCCAAGATTGGGGACCGCTAAGCTAGGGCAAGGTTCAGAAATATGGAAATCCCTGCCTCCAATGTTATTTTATAAAATCTTTCATAGTGTTGTAATCTGCCTATGATGCTAACTTGCAAACTATGACTATCAAACCATGATGGCTGAGTAAACACATCATGCAAAATTAAAAGCCAACAAACCACCTTATAGACTGATGCAACATGCAAATGAAATTACATCCAAAACATCTTAGAGGAAGGACAAAATTTCAAATGCAAAACTTCCTACGTTTACCTTTTTGGTATCTCCAAGACTTGGGAAGAGTCTTATCGGAAGCCTTTGAGCGTTACGGTGGTCAGCAGAGATTGTATTGAGCTATATAGACGAATAGTCTAATTTAGTATATTAAGCTTCCCATAAACATTTATTTGGGGTTGTTTTTATTATTTGCTTTCTTCCTCTAGGAGGATCTCAAACAGAAAGTGAAAAAGATGGCCAAATTGACAGAATCAATGAGTGAGTACATACAGGAAGATCAATTCTTGATTTTGCTACAGTGGTTATATTTAGGGGGAAAATACTCTTCTGGAGATAAATTCACCCAAATAATACTTTTCTCCCATTCTAGGAGATGCCTCTCCTCACAAAAGGTGGCATCTTTTGTTATATGGTTACATAGATGCCATGAATAATTTCAAAACCATAAATAGGGAGTCACATCTCACAATTTAAGATGAATATAAGCCGATCATGGCCAGTCAAGGTTCATAGCCTCCTGTCACATATTGAGTTGTGAGATATGAAAGAATTGCCAACTAGCCATTGCTTTTAAAAGTGAATGGTATAATGTTTCTTTTTATATGACTAAAGAACCCAATAAGAAATTACTATTACAGGATGCAGCTTAATGTAATTAAAAAGCAATTTAAAAAGAAATGCAATTTGATAATTGCATAATAGTAGTCACTGGCTAGCATCCATATCAGTAAACCCTGTTTTAAAGATAAGGGCAAATAGGGATTTAGAGAAACTGATCCCAAAGGTAAAATTTAACCATATTCCTTTTTGAAAGGCAAGAAGCTTTAAATCCTTTAAATCAGTGAAGCTGCACACAGCTTAATACAGTTTCACTCTTGCAGAAATGCTACTTAGATTATGGAATTTGGGACATGATTCAGGTGAAACATTAGCATTTGGGTGACTAGAGATATGCTCCTTTTTGGCTTTTAGCATAATATGGGGCAAGCTACTAACTTCTCAGATCTAGAACAAATTGTGTACTTTTAGAAATAATGACATTCCTTACAAAAAAAATCATATACAGTACATTCCATTCAAGGTTTTTCACAGAGGCTAAAAAGAGAGGTGAGCATGTTCACATTTTAGCAGTTTTTCCCAAGACCCACACAGAAAGTAAACCATTACTTTCACTCTTAATTGACTTAGATGGTCAGCAAAACACCAAATGTGGTTGATGAAATTCATTCGTAAAGACAGGAAATGTTAGCTTCATTCTTCAGTGTTCAGATGTGTTTGGTTACATAACTTGACATTATTATGATGACAACCTTGGCCTTTGGCCCACTGATAACAAGAAGTTAGTGATTTTGGAAGAGGGGGTTTCTTTAAAACATCCAGAACTGACCAGGTATCCAAAGAGTAGGAATTTCATCACTTCATCAGTGTGCTTCTGGATGCTAGCTTTTAAAAATGTACCATATAAGAACTTAGCTTTGGGTTTTACATGATCGAAACAGAAAACTATGAATTCATTTTTGCATTTCACTGGTACCTTCAGGCTTTCAGCTTCACCTTGTGTTATTTCCAGCATGGGGTTGGTTGGGGGCCTGAGGCTACTTCTGCTTTTAACTCCTTTTTTATTCTGCTTCTGCTTTTAACTTCTGTTTTTCATTCTGTTTTAATTGCACATTTGGTTGAATCTCTTTTATATGGTTTTATAGCTATATTTGTAAATTGCCAAGAGTCCCAAGATGGACGGTGTCTATATTTATTAAATAATTAAAAAGATCTGGTGTTAAATTTTAAAGCCCTTCTTGGCATGGGAGTGGATTGAAGGGCCACCTTTCTCCAATTTCATTTGTCCAGATCCAGCAGGGAAGGCTTGTTACTGGTTCTGTTGCCTAGAGAGCTACATTTGGTGGGCCCTTGGCAGCAGGCCTTTTCTGCTGTGGCACTCATGCGAATTAATCTTCTCCCCCATGAGTTGGGATTGGTCTTGTCACTCTTGAGCTTCCGGAGGTCAGGGGATTCCCAGCAGGCGGGATTCCAGGGGATTGATGAACTAGCATAGGGATTCCACTACTTTTAACATCCCTTCATCAATTATTCATTGTTTTAGTTTGGTTTTCATATTTTAATGCATTTATTAGCAACTTTTAGTTCTGTTTTATACCATTGCTTGTGAGATGGGCAGATGATGATAGATGATAGGTGATAGGTGATAGATGATGATAGATGATGGATAGATAGATAGATAGATAGATAGATAGATAGATAGATAGGAGAGACAGACAGACAGACAGACAGACAGACAGACAGACAAGCCAAAAAATTAAATGAATCTGTTCTTAGCTACATGATTATTAGTATTAACTAGGCAATCATAAAGAAAATAATTGAAAACAGTACTTCAGCCACCAAGAGGAATATAAAGTGCATGTAATCGATGCATCTAAATATCTGTCTCAGTATTCAACATGATGCATCAGACTACATGATGTCATATTATATCTTGGAAATATCATGAGGATACAACCCCTTGATAATACATTAGCTTTCATTTATATGAAATTGAATATCACATCTATTCTGGTTTATGGTCTTCTCCAGACCCACGGCATTGCATCAAGCTAGTATTTGCTCTTAGAAAGTTCTAGGATGTCATCTTGTCAAGTGTCACAAAGGACTTACTCATTTTGCAATAGAACATAGATGGGATAATTATTTTCCAATTAATTTTTCTTAAAACAAATCATTTCCTGTTCAGAAAGCTAGAATGGCTCTTACATTATTTAGAGCAATACTTTAATTACGTCTTGTTAGTGAACCTACATAATCAAGTGATTATTTAAGCAATTAACTGCAGTATGTGTATTTTTAATATATTCTGATATTTACGATTTTAGAATAAAATAAAAAACTGCTATAGCACTATGAAATTAATCTGCCATTCTTCCAAGTAGTGTTTTGAATCTTTTTTTTCTGCTGGTGTCTTTGCTCTAAACTCAGGACAATTTTCAGCCATATATAATAACCAAATTGTTTCACCCACTTTGCAGTGTACCTAAATGTGAAGTAGTTTAACCCCTAGAACAGTACAAAGATAGTCATCTTTCATTCTTGCTTCTCCCCCAAAAGTAATCTATATAAAAAGTTAGCATCATTCCCACTGAGTCTGTTAAGGAATTTTAGTAAGGTATCTTTAATGTAGTACCTTGAAAACTGTAATAGGACTCTCCCAGTCTCATTTATAGTGAGTTACTTATGGTAACTTCAAGAGTTACCAAGTGGGCTCCAAGATCACCTGCAGCCAAGAAATTAAAAGATGTTTGTGTTGTGTCCTTATTTGGGCATCCGCTCGGGGATTGGCAGATCCAC
>WNWU01000016.1:33546877-33583360 GCA_012654045.1 Ptyas mucosa | reverse complement strand
CAAGGCATACAGCTATTCTAGGGATTCAGTCAATTAGTCAAAATATTTATTAGTCAGCTGATTATGCAGAATAAACAAACACAATTACAAATGTTAATTCAAACTACTGATGGTCTGGTATCAATATAACATTTAAATCCATCCAAGCAACTAAAAGCTAGTAATTAGAACAACCTATCTGCAATTTTAGCAAATACTACAATATCCTTTTCTTAGCTTCTCTGTAGAATTTTCAAGACTATGATTGGACTCTACCAACTTCCACAGGCCTTTTTTTATTCACATTGTGCCTAATGAAGAGCAAATGTAATATGCATAAATTGATGAACTTTATTTAACTGTTATTGCTGAAATGGCGACATACATGCATAATTAGTTCTGAAATCCTAAACTGTCCTAGCACTGGAATCCTGAAAGACTGTTTAAATGTTCTGCCCTAGATTATGAAATGTGTGATGCTTTAAACTATAATGGGTAATCTGTCTTTCCCTACAGTTATTAGATGAATAATTTAAAAAAGAAAACCCTTTAATATCAAATACATAGAAAATCACTTTTAGAGTACCTGATGCAACAGAAACCCGAATCTTCAACTGCTTTTAGAAAATTGAAAAGAAGTCTTTTTAAATTATTGTATTATTTACCCGAATTTGATGGTCAGCATGTCACCATAATGGCAAATCAAAATGTATTTTTTGTAAGTCATATTACATATCTTCATTTGTGTCTAAAGATTACAATTTCAAATCAAGCCAGTAGCCTGTGTTACTATAGAAACCCCCATATGTGACATGTTTGCAGGCAAAAAGTCAAATGATCCATTTTAATAGGGATTGAGAGAATATTAGTTTCTCTGGAGATGTTTAAAAATAAATCATGTCTTCGTGACCTGGGGAAGGTAAGCTAATCAGGTGTACAAAATGGACATTGTGTTAAATGTTGTGTTAATATTGAACAGTAGTCTTCCCTGTACAGGTCATGTTTTAAGTAAAGCAGGAGACTGATAGATTGAAAAACATGTTTCCATGGAGATATTTGCTGTTTTCCTGGTATTCCCTACAGAAAGTAAAGGGATTTTTTTTTGCCCCCTTCTCAGTTAGACAAATTAGCTATATATAGCCAGAGATGTTAGAAAACTGAGAACAGCAGCCTGGTGGGGGGTGGGAGGCAACTTAGTGAAAGAAGTAGCCAGCATTTATCAGTTGAAACAAGTAGCATATAGCAGAACTGTTAAGGATGAGCAAGAAAGATGGGTGTATTATTTATAAGTTTTTCTTACTTGAATGAAAGACAGCAATAGAAGAAATGCAGTATTATCTAAGGATGTTGCAGCTGCTGTTGGTTTCTTCTGCTTGAGCTGGTTTATAGCTGGAGGCAAAGTTAAAAGGAAAAAAAACCTCTCATGTGATTAAGAAAACACAGAATGGCTGTGACCAAAATTCTCTATGTAAATCACTATGTCAGTTTCAGCTACAATCTCTTCCCACATAATTCCGTGCGCTCCGTGTTATTATTACCAACTTTTGGGAAATGAAGAGTTGAATCCAAGCTAAAGCTACAATGGAATAAACCAGGAAGCAACTCTCACTGAGTACATTCTCAGTCTGACTCATTATATATAAAATATTGATCTGAAGCATTTTCTTCCTTAGGCTAACTTGGTGTAACAGAATAATACGTAAAGGCGTTGGATCAATTCGAATCATGTATAGGTTAGTTTCACTGAATTCTCATTAATTCCAGTTATGAGACCTAAATCATAACAAGTAAATCATAACAAACATTAATCTTAACTGAACTTAAGTAGTCTGGAAACAATATTTTACTGTGATATTTCTATTTAATTTTTTTAATAGAATATTTTGAATATTCAAGAACGCATATAGATTTTAACCAGGTAATGAAAATACTGTATATAAAATGTGGAAAGTTTTTTATTTGATTCAAATGTTTAAGCCAACTTCCTCAATAGCAACATTTTTCAGGCATGTGAATGTCAATATCCAAATACTGAAGCCAGGAACCCATTGCTAAGAATTATTGAATTGAAGACCATGCATCTTAAGAGGAACCCACACTGGCAAATGCTTCAAACAAACCAATTTATGTCACAATTCAGTTTTCCAAATAACAGTTGTTAACTTAGAAAGTACATACAAAAATGAATATGTAAGGAAAGATTACACGCAAAATGTACCCATTTGAGAAAGTTGTATAATTATGTATGTTGGTGAAAACTGTATGTACAGTAAGTATGACCTTTCTAGTTTTCTATTTTAATTGTAGACTGCTGTAATCATTGAATGCAGTTTAGAAATGAATGCATGGAATAACTATAGTACTGAGCATATGAGAATGAATTTATATTTGAATGGATTGGGGTAAATGTGGGTATCCAATCATACAAAAAGTTCATTGTTTCATCTATTTCTGACATATATTAAGACGTCAGGGAAATACCCCATGGCTGATTTCATTCATTTCATCCTGAATGAGTTCCTGATAGTCAGCATGCACAAATCAATAGAGATCATGTCAAACAAATCTTATTTAATTCTTTGAAAAAGTGACTAAATTAGTTGACAAGCAAAATGCTATGGATATAGTTTGCTTGGATTTCAGTAAGGTATTTGACAAAGTAGACCACAACCTATTTCTTGGCAAGCTAGAAAAATATGGGATAAATAGCATCAGCACCAGATGGATTTGTAACTGACTGAAAACTGCACTCAATGTGTAGTCCTTACTAGAACTATATTTACACGAAAGGAAGTAAACAGTGAGGTACCCCAGGGTTCTGTTTTAGGAACAGTATTCTTCAATATCTTCATAAATGATTTAGATGAGGGAATAGAGGGGGAACTCATTAAATTTCCAGTGACACCAAGCTGGCAGGAATGGCTAATACCCCAGAAGATAGGCTCAAGATTCAGCTGGATCTTGATAAACTTGAATATTGGGCCCTATTTAATAAAATGAAATTCAATAGAGAGAAAAGTAAGGTTTTACACTTAGGCAAGAAAAAACAAATTACAGGTACAGATAATGTGAAACTTGGTTCAATACCAGTAACTGTGAGAAGAACTTGGAGTCCTAGTGGACAGTTACTTAAATATGAGCCAAAAGTGTGCTGCAGCTGCCAAAAAAGCCAATGCAAGCCTAGGTTGTATTAACAGAAAGATAGAATTAAGATTATGTGAAGTGTTAGTATCGCTTTATAATGTCTTGGTAAGACCACAATTGGAATACTGTATCCAGTTTTGGTCACCACAATATAAAAAGGACATTGTGAGTCTAGAAAGAGCACAAAGAAGATCAACAAAGATGATACAGGGGCTGGAAGCTAAAACATATGAAGAACAGTTGCTGGAATTGGGTATGTCTAGTCTAAGGAAAAAAAGGATTACAGGTGATATGATAGCAGTGTTCCAATATTTAAGGCACTACCACAAAGAAAAGGGAGTAAACCTATTCTCCAAAGCACCGGAAGGCAAGACAAGAAGCAATGGATGGAAACTAATCAAGGAGAGAAGAAACCTAGAGCTAAGGAAAAAATTCTTGACAGTGAAAACAATTAACCAGTGCAATGTCTTGCCTTCAGAAGTTGTGAGTGCTCCATCACTGGAAGCTTTTAAAAAGAGACTGTACAGCCATTTGTCTGAAATGGTGTAGGGTTTCCTGCTTATGCAGGACGTTGGACTAGAAGGTCTCCAAGGTCGCCTCCAACTCTATTATTCTGAGAAGTCTTGATTTATCATAACAATTTATATTGAGGTCTATCTCACAACTCTAATCTATGTGAACATAGTAAAAACCAGCAAACCCAAAATAATAAATAGTATAAACAATAAGATAATAATAATAATGGCTGAGGCAATCATCTCAGCTACATAACCAAAGACGTAGCAAAGAAAACTGCAAGTAGGGGTTCAGACACCTACAGGCCCTTGAAAATATCCAGGTCTTGAAGGATTCACCAAATGCAGCAGGGTGGAAACTGAAGAGAGATGAAGGGGCTCACCACAATCATTCTTGCAGATTTAGAAATTTTTATTGGAGTTTGGGAGGATACTATTAAATAGAGGGAATCCTACCCATACCATTAGATCTAGTGAGCTAGGCAAGAAGCCCTCAGAGACAAGCAGTTTTATCTACTTTCTTCTTCTTTTATTGCAAACTATGGGTCAGCTAAAACTTGCGAGATAGGGAAGAAGTTACTAACACTATTGTGTCATCAGGAGATGCTTCTAATCCTCTAGCTACAAATGCACACTCTGATAGATAAAAATCATTACAGCCCATTTTTTGACTCAGTCCCAACTTGTTTGGTCACATATGTTCTTGCAATGATACTTAGAAAATGAAATAAGAAAATGGGCTGAGAGAGAAAAAAACAAACTATATATTTAATATCACTACAGTCTTTGTTACCATTATTTTAATGGTATGCCATCCCATAATTGAAAGCTCAAGGTATATAAAATAATTTTTAAAACTCAGTTACATCTACAATTATTACCAGTCCAACTCAAATCCCTACCCAATGTCCTAAGCAAAAGTCTTGATTATGTTCTTAAAATGGAAGCTAGCTCCTAAACGTATGGTATAAATCCCAGTCCCATTTTCTGTTGAAATATGTAGGACATTTGGGTTCTTGGTATTCTTTGAACTTGGTTGTTTCCTTGCAGATGTTTTGTGATAACATCACCAGTGTATGGGAGAGTGATTCTGGTGGTTGATCTACAGAAACTTACCCCTACAATAGTCTTAGTTGGGGTGTGGTTTCTTCCTTGATGAGGAAATTCTTTCTTCACTGATTGTTTATTGAATGCTGTTTCCTGCTCATCTAAGAGTTTTTTGCTGGGAAGAATGTGCTCTGAATTGTTTGTTTCTCCCAATTGTCGATTGTATTTTTAATATGGTATGTTAGTAGGCTTTATTTCTATGTATCTGTTGGTGGCTGATTCTAGGAATTCCTTTGAATTTTGGGATTTGGCTTGATCTCAATTGTTGACAGTTTCTCAATGGAAAATGTGGTTGAATTTGTCTATGTGAATGAAGATTCAAGGAATGTTTAAGTCTTCTGTCTGACAGTTAATGGTTTATGGATGCATTCTTCCAATATTTCACCCGTTTGTGCTATGTAGTGGTTGTTACAGTTCCTGTATTGTATGTTATTGATGAGCCCTGTTCTTTCTTCTTTGATTACAAGATAATTTTGTTTGTTTGACAGATTTTAAAGAGATTGTGTTGGTTTGTGTGTTACAGTGATGCCAAGAAGTTGTAGTGGTATATTAGTTGTCTCGGAAATGTTTTTGATGAAAAGGAGAGTTAAATTTTTCATAAATTGTGATACAACCTATAAGCCAGTGGTGACATCCAAATTTTTTTACTACCAGTTCTGTGGGTGTGGCTCGGTGGGCATGGTGTGGCTTGGTGGGGATGGCAGGGGAAGAATACTGCAAAATCTCCATTCCCACCCACTCTGGGACCAGCCAGAGGTGGCATTCTCCAGTTCTCTGAACTACTCAAAATTTCTGCTACCAGTTCTCCAGAACCTGTCAGAACCTGCTGGATTTCACCCCTGCTATAAGCTTGAAAATATAATGCAAACCCATTAAATGCAAATTTCATCATATTTTCAGATGAACTCCATCTTATGGAAGTAGCAATATATGGTTCATAATATAGAAAAGGAATACATCATGCCATCCTGTGTTTTTTTCCCCAATACGGAAGCCCAGGGAAAGATAATTGCAATGGTGACCTTTATTGAACTCTTATAATTTGGAATCAATTTAGAGTTCCTGCTATTTGGGAACATTATAATTTACAATCTGTCATGAAAATTGTAATTTGATTGTGATATATTGACTGGCAAGTTGAACAGAATAGGCAGAAATGTGAACTATTTGAATTGCAAAATCATTGTTCATATGCAATCACAATTTATCCCAGGGTTTTAAGGTTTAATTTGTCAACCTTATTTTAGTTGGACAGGTATTATTTTGTAAAGTGGATAGAAATGAGGGAGACATTTTGTTACTATATCAGTGTCTCTGAAAGCAGAGAAAGCTGTCCATATTTTGTATATATTTGGCAAATTGCAAAGACCTATAGTGATTCATCTGGATCCACATTTAGATAAAAGCAATGGGGCTGGAGGAAGTGAAATGCACTGCCTGTCCCACCCCTGTGGAAACCCCTCCAGCACTTTAAAAATGCCTCAGACTAGGAGAAGCCAGGATGTAAGCTAAGGGGAAAGAGAGGTTGCCAAAATCAGATATGTACTGTTTTATTATTTTAATGGATAGGGCTGTGCAAACAAATGAGCCATCTAAGACTGATTTTTAGAGTGCAAATATAAAAAACATTGATGAAGATTCGTATTTAAATAATCAGTTCCATTCCCAGGGAACTTTGACAGAAAGGAATAGAAAACTGATGGCCCGTATATGAGATTTTTCTGGTTTTACCATGAGTGCTTATTAACACAAGTCCTGATATTTAGGAAAAAGAAGGAATGCTGCCAAATGTAGCAGAACACCAGTATCACAGATTGATGAGCACTGGGCTTAGTCTCCTCAGAAACCAACATTCCCAAGCAATATACATCTGTCATAAATACCATTAAAATGTCTTTATTAGAAAGATTGCTTGTTAGTGATCCAGAGTACAGATTGCTTCCTCAGTGCAGATTGATTGGGAGGTAACTGCCATTTGACAAAAGAGTCTCATGAATAAGGTTACCAAGATGATTTTACAACCCACATATGATAAATGTACACATGATTGCCAGCTAGAGGGCTGAAGGATTAAAGCAAAAAGGTGATGTGCAAAACAAAACAACTAAGTGTTTATTTTAAGAGCATATATATATAAAGATAGCTAGGAGTTAACATACTGGCAGAACTTTCTTACAGTCCACAGATGCATCTGTAAATAAAATAACATTTACAAGCATTTTCAGTACCCTTTTATTTGGAGGAAAACAAACTTGACCTGATCCATCCTCCAATTCTCTTACTCAATGTTTCTTCTTGGCCACTTGAAGATGTATGGACTTCAACTCCCAGAATTCCCTAACCATAATTCTTGAGTGAGGGATTCTGGGAGTTGAAGTGCACACATATTAAAACTGGCCTGGGGTTGAGAAACAACTGCTTTACCAACTGGGGGAACCCAAGGCCTGTGTCCACATTCATCAATTGCCATGGAATGGGGATCAGCCTAAGGTCTTCTGCAGATACAAGGCAGGAATTGGCATTTCCAACCCAGGGCAAGATGTACTGTATTCAAAGCTAGCCAAATTATTTCTACAACTCAAGCACTCAAATCTCACAATCTCATTGCACGCTAGAAATGTAACAATAACTTTTTAAAATTCTCATTATCCCATATCAGTTGCCTGAGGCAGATACCTTAATATGTGGGGACTGCTCTGGTTGGAACAAACAGAACTGGTATAAATCAGCAGCAGAAAGAAGCATCTCTATATTCAAAGTAATTTAACAAAATAAAAATTAAAAATCGGAATTTTCTTCATCAGAGCCTACACTAAATTCTTTGAGAAATCCAACACCAACACCACCCCCAAATTATTTTTGCTGGATTCAATGATTTATTTATTTATTTTACAAAATATACATAGTATTTCTTAAAACTTGAATCCACCAATTTTGTGGTTCACTAGTAAAGATTTGTCATATATTATTCACATGCTGGATAGTTAGAAGGTTGGCATCCATAACTGTTCTCCAAACATTCAATGCTTTTAGAATTTCTGAAGCTATGGGACCTCAGGGAAAAACAAGGTTGCCTAACAAGTGTTTTAGCTAAATATTGCCATTCATCTGTATTAGATAATTTATATTCTTCTGTAATGCTTAAAGGTCTTAAAAAGAACATTACTTTATCCAATTGATATACTGATCTGAATTTATTAATTGTTAATTGTATATTACTCATAGTTATTATTTGTATAGTTCCCAGAGCTGGTTTTCAGCTGGAGCAGGCTTATAAATCAAATTATAAATCAACAACTATTCCAGGGATTCAAGCACCAAATTAAACATTAAAAGAGATAAAGGCCACCTTGATGTGGAAATACAAAGGAAATACCACAAAGGAAGGAGAGGAGAGATCACCTGTTCCTACATTCCAACATTTATCTGCTGCCATTATATACATTAAAAAGTTAAGGCTGAAATAAACAAAAACCATTCTCCCTCTTGGGACTCCCCGGGCTACTTGTCTGCAGTATTGTTCCCAGTGGCTCTAGAAACTTCTATGCCTTCTGATATACGTATTAGTGTAAATTGTTGTGTATTACTCATGTCTCCCTTTCCCAGCTTTTATCCTATTTTTACTAGTTAAGTGTTTTTATATGTATGCTGAATTTTTAATAAATAAACATCGAGTTATATATTTTGCTAGCTGAACTGAGTGACACATGTTCTTCCTTGTTTAGGGATGTAGGGATTGATTGGCAGGATGCTGGATGAAAACTAAACTGGAAATTACTCATAGTGTCACATTTTGATTTGAGTAAAAATATTCCCATTCATCTTTACCCAAGAACTGGAGTTGGAAATTGAACACTTTTAATCCAATAAATAAATATGACAAGCTCTATCCAAACTTCATCACTTGTACCAGAAAATTTGATTTTTACCATATTGAAGAGTTTTCTGCATCTCATAATACCAAAATAGTTGTAGCATTCAAAACTAAATAAAAAACTAAAGTCTAATTTTGTCTACAACTTCACACCCTTTCACAAAACCAAGTTTCAATAGAGAAATTATTGAAGGTAATAACTTTTGGGTTGTTCTTGCTAGAATGGCTGTTGAAATCTTAGCATCCACATTTAGCAAAGATATTGAGCTACTGTTATAGGGCTTTTATTAGTTTTCAAAGTAACTGTTACATAAGTTTCATTATATAAGGCTGGCTGGACCAGTTTTTCAAAAAATTGCTGACATATGTCCAGCAACGTAGGAACTACACTTTCCTAAAAACTTATTGCATGTACCAATTGCCAATCCAAATACTTAAAAATTGTTCAGTCTTGAATATGTATCCTTCAGAAAAAATATAAAAGAATACTCTTGCTTATTGGAGTTAAACTATTGCCTTATGTCCAGTAAGTTAACTTCAGAGATGTATACATGGAGACTATTCCAAACCCAATCATTTCATTTTTCCCTTGAAATCTTATTTCAATCCATAAATGGATCCAAAATTAGACTAAATCCCACAGGAAAAATTATCTGTCCATTTGTACCAGGGGTGGGTTCTACTTACCTTTACTACCAATGGGAGCGCGTGTATGCGCTTCTGCACATGCACAGATCAGGGGTGAAATCCAGCAGGTTCTGGCAGGTTCTGGAGAACTGGTAGTGGAAATTTTGAGCAGTTCGGAGAACCGGCAAATACCACCTCTGGCTGGCCCCAGAGTGGGGTAGGAATGGAGATTTTAAAATATCCTTCCCCCAGGAGTGGGGAGGGAATGGGGATTTTGCAGTATCCTTCCCCTGCCATGCCCACCAAGCCACCCCACCCCCCACCAAGCCACGCCCACAGAACTGGTAATAAAAAAAATTGGATTTCACCACTGGCACAGATCGTACCTTATGACATCCAGGCGGACGGGCAGAGCATCCCACTGCTTTTACTACCGGACAGAACCGGTAGTAAAGAACCAGACAGAACCGGGAGCAACCCACCACTGATCTGTACTCCAAAAAGATTACCAAAACAATGATGTAAAACAAAAGATACCCATTTGGAAGGGGCATAAAATTTATTCAAGTCATCCAGCTCTCTCAGTTTTTAACTGTCAGACTTATAAAATATCCTTCAAAGTTCAAAACCACCTGTTCATTAATAAAATAATAATTTCAGATTTCCATTTCTTAATGTCTAATAAATCCAATTGCAAATTATTTTTTTCCCTCATGGGAAGAAAAACTCCCTTCAGACTTCATATCCTCAGTTTATGAAAAATCATCTTCATTCAGCTACACCTCTCAGCCATTTACCTTTCCATGCCAGAAATTACATTATTACCATTTACATGGGAGACTTTTTATAAAAATAATTTTAAAAAATCAAAAACATTGAAAATAAATTATTTTACAAAAATTACAATGCAAATTGAAATGCTTAAAAAAATCAGAAAATTGAAACTTTGTCTTAAACATTACAATATTCAATATGAGTGACAAAATAAACACATAAAGTCTCCTGCCTATGAAAATCATCTAGTCTTACATCTCAAAGGTAGGAAAATATGGCAAATTCTAAATAATAAACAGTCAGATCTACTGTATATGCATATTTTGAAACACAAAGAATGGGAGGAAAAAGAAAACTGACTGAAGCTGAAATGTTAAAAGATTAAAAAAAATCAACATTATTAGGCACTCTCAGATAGAATGTGGTAAGTGCACAGGGACCCTATTTTCTCTTATTTTAATCTGAAAAAAATGGAATTAAAGATGATAATACAAAAGGGGAGGATATATCTCCCTCTGCATCGAGTATTATAGTATGTATAAATACGTATCTATTTGGAGGGAGGCTCGAGAGAAAGATCTAATTTCCTCCATAAATCCTCTAACCAATAAATCTTTTCTGAGTACGTTAGTGGATAAATCTGCAACAATCTGAATATCCATCTGTTGCTTGAGATAATTAAGAACAGTTTCTGGATTATAAAATTACCTTGCACCAAGTAATCCAAGGATAAACCAAGTATCCAAGGATAAGCCAAAGATTGCAATATATCTATCCTGTCTTTATCTCTTGTTTTTGGGCTATAAGACTAGTTTTGTGGACTGCTTCATGTTTCTTATGAGCTCTGAGCCCAAATCTGCAAATCACATGTAAGGGGTTTTTTTCCCCCTTCATATTCCAAAACTTACATTTCTCACTGCTTGTAATATTTTAGCAAACTCAGATCTGCAAATATTTTTTTTTTAAAAAAAGCAATAAGATGGGGAGATTGTGAAGACCTCGAAGTTACAGATTAAACGGTGTTGATTCTATCAGTAATGCATTTTGCATGCATTTTATATTCCACATAGGGAAAAATCAATAAAGCAACTTTTTTTTCATGCATGACTTTGGATCTAGCCCAGAGCATCTTGGCAGGTCATCAGCTCTTTATATTTTTGTTTCAGCTTGAGAAACAAATTCTGTAGACAATTTTTCATTTCCCTCATTTTTAGTTGTTTTAACTTGTTTACAGTATCATTATATATTTTTTCTCCCAATGATATACTTTGACAGCACACCCTGAAAGGCTGAAATGTGTTACTTCCAATATCACCAAAATCTCCAAAATGGTCTCCTCTTAACCACAAATCAGTAACCAAATTTCAGGAGTCAGAGGATGGCTCTGTGGATCAACCACTTGAATTGAAGTTTCATTTAGAGTTCTCCAAGGTAAACTGGAGAAAGCTATATTTTTTTGGAGCCTCACTTGTCAGGGCTCAGAACCAAAATGGATGGGAACCCCTATCCTTAGTGACACATTCTTTTCCCCTCTTTCTGGCCCCCATCCTTTTTTGTTCTCATTCTCTTTCTGATACATTCTTCTCCCCTTCCCAAGTAGCAAAAAAAGCTCACATACGTGACCTAATTTGATCTTTTTAAAATCAGATATAGTCTCAGAGCTGAAGAATATGCATTCACAAGTTAAAGAATTGAATTTGGATCAGAAAGGATGATTATCATCTGAGAATCAGTTAGAGTTTTCAGGGGTGCTAGCCCTCCAGATGCCCTTATATGCCTCCCTTGTTTTGTGAAACAGGCGGCTGTATAAATTTGAAAAATAAATAAATCAAATTGAAGAGGGTGATGGTGGTTGGAAGGAGCCCTATAAGACTCATGTAGTGGCAAATAAATGAATAAAGGTATTACATTTAGAGGACTTTCCTTATCCAAAAGAAGCCATGTCTAAATTCAGAGGAGTTCGAAATATTTAATCATTTTAAATATCTGAAAATGTGATTTTTGTAAACTGTAAACTTTATTGATAAAACTGTGATCTTGAAGGTTAGGAACATCAGCAACAATTTTCAGTCACAAACTCTTAATTTCTTGTTCCGTCCCCTCAGTAAAAACTACAGGGGAAAATGCCAACCACTTGAAAGGATTTGTCATTATTAAGCACATCTGTTTTTATAAAAACTATGTTGTGGTTAATTTGGATTATGAATATGCTGGTGGTCATCTGCTTTCTCCAAGGAGGTATGATATCGGGGAGAATAAAATAAAACCAACATTAGTTGGACAACTCAAAACTGAAATTTGTACCTAATTCAGGTCTCTGAAGTACTGTGCAGTAACTACTGCTGGTTCAGCTAGAAATATAGATGTAAAGCTTTCACGCTTTTTTTCATTCATTAAGCTATTTTATTCAGACTTCCTTGGCAAAACTCAGAGGTGGAAGCCTTGAACTTGCCCTTTCTGTTTTCTTTAACTATTGACTGACCTCCACTGTTAAGTATGAATTCTCTATTTTTAATAAATATGACTTGTCACTTAAAGCCAATCATAACTCATGTGGCAAAGAGGAAAGGAGCCCTGTATTAATACAGTTTCCTCTCCTTTACGTGTTCCTAAATAAATGCTTTATTTAATTATTTGTGTCAGAAGCAATATTCTGTGTTTGTATTTCTAAATCCAGTCTCTGAACGTATCTTCCTTTCTCAATAAGAAATGCTAATATTGATGTATGCCATTTCCTGTCTTGGTGTTGAAGAAAGGGTCAGAGATATAATGAACACAGTACAAGAATCTGGGGAAATCAGAGGAATAATAGCAATGGCAATAGCACTTAGACTTATATACTGCTCCATAGTGCATTGCAGCCCTCTCTAAGCAGTTGATAGAGTCAACATATTGCCCCCAACAATCTTGGTCCTCATTTTACCGACCTTGGAACATTGGAAGGCTGAATCAATCTTGAGCCCATAAGGATCGAACTCCTGGCAGTGAAATGCAGTATTAGCCTGCAATACTGCATTCTAACCACTGAGCCACCACAGGAATAAGTTGCTCCTCCACAAACATTACCCTATCCATTAGTTGGAGGAGTTATAACTGACCTTTAATTTTTGTTTTCCATCTTCATAGAGACTTCATGAATGATAAGAATGTGGTAAGTAACATAAATTTTGCCTTTTGCCAGAGATAAAATTAGTAAAAATTATTCGGAATGATTTTGTCTTTCTCATGACAATTCTCTTTGGATCACTTTAATCATAGATTATACTTGTCTGTAAAGATGTTTATTCTGCTACTGTCTCCATTGCTGGCTGACAGGTATCTTATGTTGACAGGTTTCTGTTACTCATTTGCATGAGCCCAGAAGTCAAAAATTCAAGAATTTGATTAAACAATGAGTAAGCCACATACAGGTTGCATTAAAAGAACGGGAATCTTGTCATGAACTCCTTTGACTTCTATGCGAGTGGTAGGCTTTTTTAGAATACCTAATGGATCCAGAAGCATTCCACAACTTCTGGAAGGTAATTTATCTGATGCTCTCAAGAATCAAAAGAACGGTAAACACTGTAATGCTCCCATGAGGCTTCCTTTCATTTATTGATCCCAGCAGGCTCCTCTGTTTACTGAGAAGCTGAAGAAAATGATGGTGAAAAACCAAAAATGGACCTAACCAAGCCTTGGTAGAAGTTCATGCTGTGCCTACACTGTGGTGATAGGTCTCAGGAGAAAAAAGGGAAAAACTACTTTTAACAGCAAAAAGCATGTATAATATACTCTGCGGAAGACTGGATATGAGACAAAGATGGGGGCCCTGGGGACACATCCTCTAAGGACAATTAGGAAGGTAGTTTTATGCCATTAAAATGACAATGAATCCTAGAGCTACAAAGAATGACAATCCACCATATCTAGAAAGATCTATTGGCACAGCCTTAGTTCTAGTTTCTCCAGTTTCTCAACTCCGACAAATTTCTCTCCCTGTGTTCTGGATATTTTTCTCCAGTTCATTTTGATTGAGGGCTCATTGCTTGATATATGAAAATGACTGATTGCAAAACTTCATGACCCACTGTCAGCCTTCATCTTCAAGTTCTTTTCAGTTATGCCTAATAGGAAATTATGTAACTAGGCTTCTGGGTGAAATATGGCATCATGTAATTGCTATTCAAGAAAAGTTCAAGGACTCCTTACATGTTTCTTTAAATCCTCTGTACTTCTTCTGTGATGTGAGGATTGATGTGCCATTTAAAACGTTAGAAAAAATTATGAAATCACATTCTGCATGTTTTCTCTATTTGACATAAATGTCTTGCAGAATTGTGAGGTGCAAATCAGATTGATTGATTGATTATGTGTCATCAAGTCATTATCTAGTCTTAGCAACCACATAGATTTTTTCCCCTCATGCAAATCAGACTCCGTGTAAATTCTTATATTCTAGAAAGGATATTAGTTCCAGGTCTATAATTTTTTTCTATTTTTCCTCCATCTCTTTGGATGTTTATAGTTATAGGATATTTGTGATTGACAATATAAATAAATTACAGTGATTCGTCATACATTTCTTTTATTTAGGATCCAATAGGCTCCAAATTACTGCACAGCTTGCTATATTTGAATTGTCCTCCCCAATTCTCTTAAACTCCAAATGTCATCGGCATAACATAGCAAACTGTATCTATGTGTATGAGGGTGATCGGTGCCTCCAAAATTTCATTTAGGAACCATCCTAATTCAGTGATTTTACACGAGACTATACAAGACTAAGCAAGCTGCAAAAAATCAAACAAAACAAATGCTGTTGCTTTCAAGAGTCAATAACACTAGCACTTAGACTTATATATCCCTTCACAATGCTTTACAGCCCTCTCTAAGCAGTTTACATAGTCAGCCTATTGCCCCAAGAATCTGGGTTCTCATTTTACCGACCTGGGAAAGATGGAAGGTTGAGTCAACCTTGAGCTGGTGAGACTTGAACTGCTAAACTGCAGGCAGCCAGCAATTGGCAAAAGTAGCCTGCAATACTGCATTCTAACCACTGCACCACCACGGCTCTTAAGCAGTTATATCTGTGTTTCTCAACCTTGACAACTTTAAGAGACATGGACTTCAATTCCCAGCATATGCTGGCTGGGCAATTCTGGGAACTGAAGTCCACATGTCTTAAAGTTGCCAAGGCTGAGAAACATTGAGCTATATAGTTTTCAGGATCCTACAAAACCTGGAAAAGAGGGTTGCTTTGATGAACTTCGCATATATAATGTCTGAAGCATCTTTTCTAAATCATTTTTTATATTTTTATTTTATTTTATACAGAATGAAAAAGAAAACACAAATTACAAACAAGATACACAAAAAAGAAAAAAAAAGTCTATACAACAAATATAAGATTAACAATAAGCATATGACCTCCACCATAGCTGAATGCTGATACCTGTATCACACTCAAATCTAATAGGTTGGCTTCCTTGCATTGCAGGTCTACAAATAATATAATTTTTCATATATGCTTTTTTTAAATTGATATTAATCCATTTAAAGAATTTTAGCTCTAACATATATACATGACATTAGAATGTGTTTAGAAACTATCCATTTCTCAAAATTAGAAACAGATGACAGTATTTAAAATTAACACTGCAAAGAATTATTCAGAAGTTAACCCTGCTAAATGTCCACTCTACAAGCCCCCCAATAACTGTAATAGTGAAGATAGATTAGATTTTATAAATCAAATCGGCATAATTCTATAAATTACATTCAAGTGTAGGTTAATCCACAGATGCACTTTCAAAGCAGTAGCAACATAATATTAGTAAGTTCATTTTTTTTAATTGAAATCTGTAAATAGTGCAATCCGTGAAGTTTGTAGGTCAATTTTTAGAACTATAGAGAAGTTGTAAATAAATAAAAATCCTGTATCATTTAATATGCTATAGCAGAACTGTAGAAGAAAACCCTAATTGGCATTTATACAATTCTGCAAAAATACAGAAAACTTTTCCTTGATGCTAAAATATAAAGGTAGACAAAGTTGTTAGAATTGTTTCCAACCCTTTAATAATAGCAGTTTTTAGCAAGATTTTGGAAGCGCCTTGTCATTATCTGCTTCCTAGGTCTCTCTTTGAAGTCTAATCCAAAGTCACCTGGCTGACTTCATGCCTAAAATAGGATTAGAAGTCATGACTAGAAGTCATGATTTCCTGCCTTCTAGCCTGGTGCTTTTAATGAAGTATATGATTATACCAGGGATGAAATGCTCCCGGTTCGGACCGGATCGCCTGATCCGATAGCGATGGAGGCAGGTGGTTCGGAGAACCGGTAGCAAAAATTCCTACCCCCGCCCCCATTGCCCAGCTGAGCCATGCAATCATCAGAGGCTTTTTTTTTAATTTTTAAAAGCATTTTTTCTACAACCTCTTCAGCCGAAGAGGTTATAGAAAAAATGCTTTTAAAAGTAAAAACAAAGCCTCTGCCGATCAAGCAAGTCAGCTAGGATCGTCAGAGGCTTAAAAAAAAAAAAAAGCCTCTGCCGATCAGGCAAGTCAGCTGGGATCGTCAGAGGCTTTAAAAGCATTCTTTTAACAATCCCTTCGGCCGAAGAGGTTGCAGAAGAGATTGTAGAAAAATGGTTTTAAAAGTAAAAAAAAAAAAAAGTTGGTCACACCCACTCAGTCATATTACTACCACCAAGCCACGCCCACAGAACTGGTAGTAACAAAATTTACATTTCATCACTGGATTATACACACACAGTACACAGATCATACAGTACACAGATCATACAGTACACATAGAAGAAATGTTATCCTGCCTTTCATTTTGTTTTCCTTTCTATTCATGCTGTACTTATAGCTGCCAAGAAAATTACATGGATCTATCTATAAAGTCACCAGAAATGAAGCTCATCTTGCAGAAAATTTCACCTATAGAGTTATATAGTACATGGGCAAAGTTGCAACTATCTGTTTCTTTCCCACTTATTTTGGGTGAGGAGGTTCTGCTCCTATAAAGCCCATGCTATGGGTTTTTGTGCACTTTCCACATTAAATGATGGGAAGCCACACTGTCAATTTTCAGCAATTGCATTTGAATTTGGAAGACTTTCAGTACTGCCAAAATAGTAGAACTGGAGCTTTGTAAATTGCTTGTGTGTTCTTCCTGTTATTTCATGTTACAAGTTGGTAGGGATGTCATTCTTCACAATCCTTGTTCAACTATTATTGGAAACATTATTCAAATTATTTATTTGGTAAAGAACTGCCTTCTCTAACACAAACCACAAACCTCCAAATCTTTAATTAATCAATATCCATCAAGTATTAAACAAAAACTGTGCCAGCATGTCACTGGATTGTTAATCTAGGTGTATTTGAAATCCAGTTGAAATGATGCTAACTCTTAGTCAGGTTAGATTATATCGAACAGAATGCAATCCCATGGAAGTGTGCATCAGATTTTAGTCTTCATTATGCATTTTTCTACCTAAATTTGATTCCTCCTCTGATGCTGGTCTCTAGGTTTGTTAATGCAAGCACTGACTCTGCTAACAGGAAATTGTTGTTCAGACTTGAGCAATAGCTTCAGTGCTCACACAGGCAGACACTGTTACCTGTTCTCTTATGCCATGCTCTTTTTCTTCATGCACCTTCTGATGTCTTTTTCTTGGTCATCTGTCATTAGCTGTTAGGGATAGGTTTGGCTGATTATGTTCAAAGAAATATTTGTTGCAGAGGAGATCAGTGGGGAGGAGAGGGAAAGGAAAGAATCTGAATCAGGTCAAAACAGTCCAGAAGACAGGAAATCAATATTTGGACAGCTTACAAGAGCATGAATTAATCCTGACTTCCTGTGAGCAGTTGTGTGCTTTCTGGCTGTACAAGTGCCTGAGAACATTAAAAGTAATGCACTATTGCAACACAAGCCTGCCAGAATGCTTGTTTAATTAGGCAGGAAAATGAGCAGGAGCAAAGAGATTGAAGCTGCTCCCTAAGATAGCTTTCCTGCTGGGTTTTGATATTTAGAATTGATTTTTTTTTCCTTTTCGACTAATGCAAACTTAAGCATTTTCTGCATAGCAAATAGAATGCTTGTTGTCAAGTACAGTAGACAACCAGGAGATAAGTCTTATTGCCTGATTGCCATCAGAATAGGCATACTTCTACATGCATCCTTTATGCATCTCTTATGGCCAAGTATATGGGCATATGCTCTACTATATGGACATATGCTCTACTACTTTGTGCATGTATTAGACACTCTAAACAAAATTATTAGATAATATGCTTGTCTGAATCACTTAGGTTTTACTTTCTTTTCATAATCACAGCTTTTAGTGAACATTAGCAATTGCAGAGCAATTTTCAAATGTATTTATTATTATATTTGGAGACTGCTTGACTCCACAAAGACTCTGGGTTCACAATGCACACAGTGAAAAGCTAAACAATAAAAAGACATGAGACTGGAAAAGTAAAGCAACTGAACATACCCAAGACAATAAAAAGGAAAAGGAAAAAGACTAATACAGTAAGGCTAAATCAGGGCTCTGCAACCTTAGGCACTCAAAGAGCCATTTGGACCCATTTCCCACAGAAAACACCGGGAGCCACAAAACCTCGGTGGGCGTAACCAACTCGAAACCAACAGTTTCACTAGTCACATGACCACTCCCCTAGCCACGCCTACCCAACCAGTCATTAGGGCAGAGAACCAGTTGATAAAAAACAACAGGAACCACAAAACCCTTTTGACATCTCTCCCTCCCTCCCTCCCTCCCTCCCTCCCTCCCTCCCTCTCCTCCTTTCTCTGTGTATTTCTCTATGTCTCTCTCTCCCACTCTCTCTGTATCTCTCTGTCTCTGCTCCAGCTGCTTCTCCATCCCCCACCATCGCCCTTACCTTTTCAGGCTAGGCGAGGAGTGACTGGGAGGGGAGGGTGAGGGCTGGGGCCTGCCAGTGGTGGGATCATCCAACAGGGAGCCACAGCAGAGGTCCCAAAGAGCCACATGCAGCTCCGGAGCCACAGGTTGCAGACACCCGGGCTAAATTCAGAGCCTGAGAGCAACTTTCAACAACTTCAGGAACAAGTATAGGGCAAGAATTATCTTACTCATCAGGGGGATGGTTTCAGAGACCAGGGGCTGCAACAGAGAAATCACATTGCCTAGGTCCAATAGATATGACATGGTTTGATTTATGGTGTTTGAATGTGCCACTGTAACACTCCAGTGTAGTGTTTCTCAACCTTGGCAACTTGAAGATGAGTGGACTTCAACTCCCAGAATTCTTCAGCCAAAATTCCACTCATCTTAAAGCTGCCAAGTTTTAATGCTCTAATGTTAGAGTGCACGCTCATTGTTCAATCTCATTGGGTGGGCAGAAGCTATACAGGGTTATGTCAATAGCCAGGGGGCATTCCTGAAGTAAGGTACATCATCTCTTCTGCTCTTCTATTATAAATATGACAGTATGAGTCAATAGCCAAAATTACTCCAATATAGATTGGATGGTATCATGTCTTAACCTTATGTATATTTTATCAATCCAAATCCAGTGTCATATTGCTTGGTAGAAGATATTCTGGGGTCCAGCAGAACAGATAGTCTTCAAGTTACAACCACAATTGGGACTGAAATTTTGATCATAAAATCATTGCGGTCATACGTTGAGCCACCATGTAACCATTCAATTCTCTTAATCTTTCTTTTGCCTTTGAAATAAAGTTTATAGCCTGATTGTGTAATCTGCTACAAGTTTCCTTGAGAGTAACATGCAATAGCATTCTGTATATAAAATGCACAATTGGTGGCAAAATTAAATTGAGTGAAAAATTAGATATATTATAAAGCAAACAACTTGATAAAGAATTATTTGAAGCTTAAGTATGTGTGTGTGCATCTGAGTCTGACTCAGTCCTGGTTCCTATGATTGTCTGGCTGATCTTTGGAGTTTTCTTGGCACGATTTTCCATAGTGGTTTGCCATTGCCTCCTTTCTAGGACTGAGAGAGAATGACAGATCCAAGCTGGCTTTGTTCCCAAGGCAGAACTAGAACTCACAGTCTCCTGGCCCGTTAACCACTACATCAAGCTGGAAGGGGGTGGAAGGATGGAAAATAGAAAAAAAAAGTACCATACCTTTTGTAACTATTTCTGTTTAGTATTGAAGAATAAGAACTATAAAGTTCTCTGAAAACACAATTAGTGGACATCAGTACTGTTTGTTAAGACCAGACAAAGAATTTCATGAATTGATGATCAAAACAAGCAAGATAGGCCTTACTAAGTGAAGAGGCAAGTCTTGTTCTAGGACTCTAACATGGACACTTGCAACAGGCTGCAAAGAAGTCTCTTTCAGCTACTGTATTGCTTTCTTTCTAAAAGTAAGGTGGCCATATTGCTTTGCAAAACAGGTTCAAGACCTCTTTCACAAAACCTTTAGTAAATCCTTCTTAAAAGAGCTACATAATCCTGTTGCTTATTATATTCCATCTAAATATGGTAATCATCACAATTATCTTTATGGAGAGGACATAAAAAGGGCAACAAGAAAAATACTGCAAATTCTGACTTAAAATAAAATGTATAGTTCTGTTCCTCTTACCATTTAGTATCCCTATCTATTTCCAGCCAACGATAAGGCAACATGGAGATAATTGCTAGGTAATTGTGCTTAAGATTGCAATCATAATGTGATATATGTTTTATTTATCAAGTAAAAGGAGACAAAAGTTCGGCACATTTACTTCACAACAGTAACACAAGACAGTTCAAAAAAGATAATTAATGGAGATTTATTTTTTTTTATTATTGGTATGGAATGCAGTAAACACTGCATTCTGGTGTGATAGGCATTCCCCCTACCCATGCAATGTTTTGAATTAATAAAAAAATGCTAATAGCAAAGATCTGAGGCAATATCGTATTTAAAAAATAATCACATAATAAAAACATGGAGAATCAAAATTCTTCTTCTTAAAGAAATCATGGAAAAAATTGGTTGGAAATATGTAGAAGAGGCTGTCATCCTGCGGTGGATAAACAATGATTATCTGACTAGGTGGCTCAATGGCTAAGACACTGAGCTTGTCTATCAGAGAGGTCGGCAGTTTGGCGGTTCCAATCCCTAGTACAGGTCTCCTGCGTGAGCAGGGGTTTGGGCTAGATGACCTCCAAGGTCCCTTCCAACTCTGTTACTGTTATGATTAGAATGATGATGATGAGTCATGGAAAACATCAGTCATTAGCCTGACATAAGCCAAGAACAGAATGAATAAGCCATGATTAAAAGTTTGCCCCACTGAGGGATATACCCCCCCAAATAACAATAAGAATAATAATATATTAAGGATATTACTATTGAATGCATTTTACAACCGAAAGGAATATTATATGATTGAGATTTGCAGCCAACACCCCTATATCAGTGGTGGGTTGCTACCAGTTCAGTCCGGATCTTGCAAACCAGTAGTAACGGCGTCAGGAGGCTCCGCCCACCTGCCAGACATCATCACAGATGCTCTGCGCATGCGCAGAAGCTTTTGCGTATGTGCAGAAGTGCCATGTGGAGCAAAGCGAGAGAGCAAAGCAAGCGACCGCGAGCACGTGCTCCCGTTGCAAACTGATAGCTAAGGTAAGTGGAACCCACCCTTGCCCTATATGATCACAGTTGTTGGTGCCAAAGCTGACATAAATAGGCTGGGTGCAAATGTGGAGCCTATTCTTCAGGAAGGTTTGCAGTCCCCGTCATTTACATCTCTCTCTGGGCTCTTTTCCAGGTTTAAAAATAGACTGAAGTCCATCTGCAACCATGGCACAATCCCTTCCATTTCTGCTTTCAACCTTGCTTTTCCTTTGCTGCTACTCTTCTAAAGAAAGGGCCTAATGCTTGTATGTAATGTGTAGTTCAGCTGTCATCCCAAATACAAGGACAAATTACAGTATGGGGAAATACATTTGTGGAAGAAAATAACTCACTGCCTTTTTGTTGGCTGTATAGTACTGTGTAGATTTTTAAATGAAGCCGATATATCATCTATTGTGATTGGTTTCAAGTCACAAGATATAGTAAAATGGTTTGATTTAAATAAATAGCTACAATATTTTTCTTTCCTTTTTCATTCCCTATATAACATTCTTCTCTGTGCTGAGCACATCATTCCTCTCTGAGATGAATGATGTGCTAATTGCAATGGCCACAAAACATGAAGTAATGTAACGGGCCTGCTTATTTTTGGAGTATAAGGATAAGGAGATTCATGTTTCTTAAAAGCAAGAACTTCATATTGTGGCTGTTACAATACAGTTTGAGATACAATGGATTTGGAAATATAATTTGCAAAAGTTCACGTTAAATTGACACACACAAAAAATGTGTCAAGGCTTAGTGACCAGCAAAAGAGGTCTCTTCAGCTCCAAGTTGTCTTGTCACCGTATACATAATATGAAGAAATTCAGCAGTCAGCTCTTTATTCAAGTATTTATTATGCTTTTCTACTTTGCTATGCTGTAAAAATGTGGCCTATATCCTGTACATATATTGAAGATAAATATATTCATATAAGTTCTAGATACTTGGCATATTCATACATTCCTACATCCAACTAGTTATTTCAAGTTGATCAGGAAAATAACATTCAGGGTATTAAAATTAAAGTTCCTTTTCTGAACCCTAAATATAACCTTTTAAAGCAAGAGAAGTAGCCTCAGAATAACGTTCTATTGTTTATTTATTTTTTTAATTTGATTTATATGCCGCCCTTCTCCGGAGACTCAGGGCGGCTTACAGTGTGTTAAGCAATAGCCTTCATACTTTTGTATATTTATACAAAGTCAGCTTATTGCCCCCACAATCTGGGTACTCATTTCACCTACCTTAGAAAGGATGGAAGGCTGAGTCAACCTTGAGCCTGGTGGGATTTGAACTTGCAGTAATTGCAAGCAGCTGATCTTAATAACAGTGAATTAGTCCACTGCGCCACCAGGATTCTTTTTAATTTAAAATAGGTATTATCTCCCTTCAGAACCTTCTAATGTTTTCAATTTTTAATTTTTTAACTAGCATCATTTAGTACAAACCAATTTCTTATCACAGCCCTGCAGTAGCTTTGATATAGATATTAAGGCTGCCTAAAGTTTTATGTGAAAGAGATTAAATCAAATTAGTTACCCCTTCAAATGGAATTATTTGCATTGATTTGATGGATTAAATTTGAAATTTCCAAACTGAACTGGTGGTGATTAGTATGTACACAAACTGTCTTGATTTACCTATTTTATTTGATAATTCATATCAAATTTATCCATCTACCTAAAGATGGGCAGTTTGAAATCCATTCAAACTATTTAGTGGCTTCTTAGGAAACTTTAATTGTATTTTGCAGTTGTCACTTTTAATAGAACATTCTGCATTCTTTTGAATAGGTTGACTTGAACAACTTAATGGAGAAGCACAGTGGCACAATGGCTTAATGGTGCTGGAGATGGTCTCAGCTCCAATGGTTTGAGCCCTAACACTGCGTGACAGAGTGAGCTCCTGTCACTCACCTCAGTTTCTGTCTTGTCAGTCAGATTCCTGATGGCTCTGAATGATGGCTCTGAACCTTCCCGGTTGCAACACCCACTTGCCAGGCAGCTCCAGGAAGGGAGGAGGCCTTGGGTGATGCTGCAGGAAGAGCCAGTTGGTGAAAATCCAAGTGGGAAACACATGAGCATATCCTATAACAGGGCTGATACCTTGGCAAGCCAAACCACTACCCTACAATAGCATTGTGGTCTCCTGCCTACTGTAACAATGCCATATGCTAACAATAACAATAACTCAATGTTCTGGATATTGTACTTATCACAAGACTTGATATGATTTCTTTTCCTCCCCCCCCCCCTTCCTCTCACTCCATAAAGTTGTGCAGGGTACCTTATAAATCCTGCCATTTATATACTAAATGTTTGTATTACAGTTAATGCCTGGCAGCTGATGATAGAAAATAACTAAATGATGGGCAAAAATGACATAGTGATTTCTACTTAACAATAGAACTAGGCAAATTTATCAAATGAATTGTCCAATTCATAAATTACATACAAAAAACAATTACTGGACTATCCTTCTGTCTGAACAATAACTTTCAAATACTTTCCTGAAATTCACTTCTCCGTGTCTCATCTTGTTTTTAAAGGTATCTTTAAATAAAAAAGAAGGTAAAGAATGTTTTGTAAATGAAAATATAATTTTTATTTATTAAAAAAACCTTCAAGCTCTGCAAATGTCTATGGAGATTCTCAGTCATCTAGGTTATGGTGTCCCTAAGGTGCTTTTTTCAAGACGCAACTGGACTTGTTTTTTCTTTTTCTTTTTTCTTTGAAGCCATTTCACTCCTCATCCAAGAAGCTTCTTCAGTTCTAACTGGATGGTGGGGAATGGAAAGATTTATACTCCTTGCAGACAGCTGGTCACTTTTAGAAAGTCATTGAGGCCACCTGGAGGTTTATCTGTGTCCTCAGGGTCACCTGAGTAGTGAAATGGGTGTGGAGTCTTCCTGAAACAGCTGAAAGGACTGGTTGTTTTCTTGCAGACATTTCATTATCCAACCTGGGTAACATCATCAGTGCTGATAAGGAGTGCAGTTTGCTGTCAGTTTATATTCTAGTGGCTTCCCTGTCAGTGTTGGTGGGGTGGTCTTAGAAATTCTTTGATTAGGCTATTTGCTGTTGGCTTCTTTGGCAGTTTCTTGATTGGGGTATTGTTTACTTGATTGTTGGTCTGGTGTTAATTTTGGAGTTAATCTATACTCATCTGTGCTGATTGCTGGGTGGAGAGGTGCTTGGATCGTGTCTGCTGAGTCTTGTCCTGGTGTCTTTGTTTTCCATGGCACAACATAGGAAAACAAACCCATCAGGACAAGAATCAGCAGCCCATCTGCATTTAAAAGATAAATGCCACTCTTTTTAAGATAGTAAAGTCCACATTTTGGAGAGAGAGGACAACTCGTTTGAAAGGGGGGGTCAAAGAGGCCACCTATGTCAAAATTGAACAGCCCTCTTTCAACGGAGTGGGAGGAATACGACATCATCTATCTCCTGTCTACAACATAGTCCTTTCAGTATTCCAAGAAGGCTCCACACCATTTGCACTACTCAGGTGACTCTGAGGACACAGATAAACTTCCAAGTGGCCTCAACGACTCTCTAAAAAGAATGTAAATGACCAGCTGTCTGCAAGGAATATAAATCCTTCCATTCCCCACCCTCCAGTCAGACCTGAACAAGCTTCTTGGATGAGGAGTGAAATGTCTTCAAAGAAAAAACAAGAAAGTCCAGTTGCTTCTTGAAACAGCACCTTTGGGTCAAACTCTGCAAGTATTCTTAAACAATGATCCAATATCTAAGGGGCTGCCAGAAAGAAGCCAATCTATTCTCCAAAGCACCTGAGGGCAGGATAAGAAGCAATGGATGGAAACTAATCAAATAGAGAACTAACCTAGAAATAAGGAGAAATTTCCTGATAGAATAATTAACCAGTGGAATGACTTGCCTCCAAAGGTGCTCCATCACTGGAGGTTTTAAAGAAGAGATTGGATAACCATTTCTCTGGAGTGGTATAGGGTTTCCCACTTGAGCAGATGGTTGGACTAGAAATGTTCCAAGCAGGGGTGAAATGCTATCGGTTCGGACCGGTTCACCCAAACCGATAGTAACATAAACTACCGGTTCAGGTGAACCGGTAGTAAAAAAATGCTACCAGTTCAGACAAACTGGTATTTCCGACGATCAGCTGTGCCATGCAATTTATATTCCTGCTTTCTAGCGAATCTAAATCGCGTGGCACAGCTGTTCCCCCCCCTCGCTGTTCTACTTACCTTAGAAAAGGCTTCTTAATCCTCCTTTTTCAGCGCTGTGCAGTAGCGCAGGCAGTGTGCATGTGTTTGAAGTGCACGTTTGGTGCACACCACGCATGCGCACGTGCAGAGTACCAGTAGCAAAGCGAACCACTAGCATACCTTGGAGCATTTCACCTCTGCTTCCATGGTGCCTTCCCAACTCTGTTATTCTGTTAAATCTGTTTAATGAAAGGAGATCTATGGCTGACATCCACAGCTTTGTTTAGGCACTGAATCAGCCCAGGAAGAAACTAAGTTCAAAACTGAAGATGTGGCTTCTTTTACCTTCTTTGCCAGCAGTAGCTATCTGTGGTTTCATGTATGCATGTATACACCGGGAAGCTCAGGGTAGTCTACATATGGTTAGCTCTGAATCGTATGACTAGAAAGTGGGAATTGGCAGCATGTTCAGTCCTTGTCCATGAATTCTAGAAATGAATTGGGGGGTTTTGTTTTTCTCCAGCAGGCTCAGACAAAATTCATCCTTTTTTCAAATATTTCTTTCAAATCATTCTCTCTCTTTTGTTTGCTTGCTTTGTTTTCCTCCATCATTCTAAATTTGGCTCCACTTTATTCAGTTTCCTGAAAATTATGCTGCTGTCAAACAGATTCCTGATCCCTTTACATAATATCTTACCAACATTCTGTTAGATTGAAAGAATAAATAGTAAGTTGAGACTGCTGGAGAACATTCGTGGACTAGAAGTGCCAGTAATGTACAACCTTTATAGTTTATTTCTGGTAATTTTGCTTTGTTTTGTGAACAGCCTTGTCAATCAAAGCAACCATTTTAGAAACTGTAAACCTCCCCATGGCAGCAATGTTCTGTAAGTAGCTACAACACATTCTCAAAATACTACATGTGCCTGCTAGTCCCAAAGTTGGAGACTCTTGGGATAACTAATATTTTAAAATGTTAGCTCAAATGTTTTCATGAAGCAAATATCTGCATTTAATTGCACTGATTTTGGAACAAGAACTTCTTGTATAATTTTGATTCATGGTTCCATGAAACTTTGGATTATTCTACTGGTAAAGTTATTTTAAGATCACCATCAGAAACTCAAAATTTCTAATTTAAAAAATGGTCAAGGCTCTCTATCAAATAATTAAAGCCATCCATTCTCTGAAGTTTCCAACACTTAGTAATTCTGAAGCCAAAGTCCAGCATATCTGGAAGGAACAAGGGAAAAACTTTTCCCAAAAAAAGTTTTGGGAAAAACTCTGGAATCTGATGTGTATTCAAAGATTAATTTTCAGGAAAGTGTCATTATTAATAAGAAACCATGGAAACTGCAAGAAACAAAGCATATTTCCTAGCTTCCTGGCAAGAAAGTAGGCAGACACGTATCAATTGTGATGATACTAACTAGTAGTGGAATGGAGTGAAATACATGATCTTCTTTGTATTTCTTCCTTTTGGCATTGACCTTTCTGACATTTTATTTTTTCAAATACCCATTTACTAGAATCATAATAGAAATATAATTTAAATCACTATTTCCTCTATGTTGCACAAACTGGTTGCTTATTAGTCTAATCAGGAGTGCCATTTAAAAACTGTGTGACACAGAGTGAAAGAATACTGTGTGTATGCGTAACCCTGGAGAGTTTTTGACAAATTAGTAACAGGAGCTCATCTACCTACCTACCTACCTATCTATCATCTATCCATAACAGGGGTCTGCAACCCGAGGCTCTGGAGCCGCATGTGGCTCTTTCATCCTTCTGCTGCGGCTCCCTGTTGCTCAAAACATGCGTCACAATCGCCAATGTGCAACACAATTTATTGAGCTTTTCAACTCATTCTTTTTCAGAGTTCAAAAAGTTTTTGTTGCATACAGAAATAAAAATTTGTTTTCTCTGTAGCAGTTCATTGATTACATAAATGCCACACACTATAGTTTTTTTATACATAGCATAAAGGTAAAAAACGATATATGCAGCATTATCTTCATTTTAGATGTCAAAAGGTTTTTGTGGCTCCCGGTGTTTTCTTTTCAGTGGGAAATGGGTCCAAATGGTTCTTTGAGTGTTTAAGGTTGCCGACCCCTGATCTGTAACTATCTATTGATCAATCGTTCTATCCATCAATCGATCAATCGATCGATCAATCATCTGTCCATTTATTTTGTTAAAGAAAATTTGAACTGTTGGCAAAGCCTCCAGTATTATATTTATTGAAATACAGGATATTAAAATATTATTAGACTATAGAATATTGGGAGATAAATAACTTTACTTGTTTTTGTATGTAATTTATGAATTTGTGTCCTTCTTTAAATGTATTTGGTACCAGAGTGAATTTGAATAACTATTCATTCCTGTCTACTGTAGTATTTCCTCTCGTTCATGCTATCCTTGTTGCATATAAGGCATTTATGTAGAGATCAACCTTAGTTGTAAAATTTTGCAAGGGGTACATTATTTGAACCTTTTGTTTCCTTACTTGCAATCTGCTTTTTTTTACCATAGAAATTCAGAGGAAGTTCATCTAGAATTGAAAGTTATCTTTTGAATGACAGCATTAGAAACCTTCCAATTTAAAGTACCCTCAGTCCTATTATTTTATCAGATCAGCTTTACGACATGACCTTGTTTTCCTTTGTTTTCCTTTACTATTAGATCCAAGCAAGCTAAAGTAAAGGCTAAATTGCTGTTACATAACTATTTGTTTTCTTTCTGGTACCAGATAAATTTTATTCTCCAAGGCTTACAAATAAAAATGACAGAAGTGAAATTTCTTATTTTTTTTATTGCTAGTTTCAGTTTTAGATATGTTTTCCTTTGCTTATGTATGCAAATATTAATTTACCAGGTTTTTAATGTAGTGTTTATACTGAAAAAAACATGTACTGTGTGTACTGTGAATAAAATAATGCAGCATGGAACAACACAGTTCTTTAAAATCCAGTTTGTACTATCCTTTAAGGAATGAAGACTTGGGTTTTTTTGCTTACACCTAGTTAAAAATCTAATAGAAATGTATTATCTTCCTTAATCAGAAGATGCAGTTAATACAAAGTTCTTGTTCTACAATTAGAAGCAGCTTGTCTCTTTTAAAATCACTCTTTGATCTAGATTAATCTCCCAATTAATTTGCAGGGAAAAGATTACCAATGGTAATCACTCATGTTTGAATAATGTTGTAGTCTCATGGAGAACTCTAAAACTGTGCTGATTAAGACTGCTAGTAGCAATTGAAAATGGCAACGTACTTACTGGGATTGTTGAACAGGACAAAGTGACACTTTATGGGTGTAGAGTTGAAGGGGTTCACACAATATGCTTAGCCCAATGAGAGAAAGACCTATACATAAATACACATTTCCACAACATTCTATGTTTGGCTAATGTTAACATTAGCTAGCTATCGAGTGGCTCTTAATGGGTTATATAAACTAAATCCATTTGGGTTGTTTGTTCTGTAATTCCAGAAAATTAGATAGATCAGTAAGAAGCTCAAACATAGTATATGACTACAACTATGACAGAAAGAGTAAATATGATCTGCCCTCACTAAGACTCTCTACAGCAGCGGTTCTCAACCTGGGGGTCGCGACCCCTTTGGGGGTCGAACAGCCATTTCACAGGGGTCGCCAAACCCCTCTCTTGCCCCCCCCCACGCCTTCACTCACCCTCACCTTCTGCCTCTGTTGGCTCGCCGGTCGCTTACCCCGCCCACTCCCAATCTATTGCTGTCTCCTGAGTCCCAGCTGATGGCTAAAGGGAAAAAAACTGTTTAAATTTTTGTTGCGGGGCTTCAAAGGGCCGCCCTACAGCTGATCAGTGTTAAGAGAAAACAAATGAGTAGACCCCTGCCTGCAAAAATAGAAAAAACAGCCCCTTTCAGTTTCAGCATAGGTTAATTACCATAAGTTGATTAGATCGGCCTCCCAACTCTCAGCTGATTTGTTCTCAGCTGTTTTGCTAGCTGCAAAGAGGTGCAGATTTTTTTCCCCCAAGCCATGCTGAAAACTGAAACTGAAAGCAAAGCAACATGGCAAAATGAGGCAGAGAGAGATTTCTTTTTCTTTTTCCTCACCAAAAAAGGTAGGTGGAAAACTGCAAACAATAGGAAATTTAGAGCAAAAGTGAGGTTCAAGATTTTAAAACACAAAAGAAAAAAGCTCTATTTAACTAGGAAATTGTAATAATTGAGATACTCTTAATTGTATATTGTGTTGAAAGCAGAAATGGTTAAGTTGTGGTTTGGAGGAATATATGGGGGAAATTATTTGGTTTATTATTATTGGTAAATATAATTAATGGATTTGTAAGAAATTGGATTGCATGGAAATCATTGGAATATTCATGTTCATATTGATTAATATACAAAAAAGATAGTTATATAACTAATTGATTTAGATTAAAATGTTGAATTTGTATTAAACAACTGTATTACATAATTACATAATTAACCAATATGAGGATGGATATAAAAATAGATGACAATGGGAAGGGGTATAATATAGAAGAAAGAGAAGAGAAAAATTGAAATTGGTTAAGATTAGAGATGAGGATGAAGGGTAATATTGGTTTTTTAAAAAAATAGATGAGGAATAAATATGGCAAAAAGGAAATATAGAAATTGTAAATTTAATTGAAATGACTAAATACTGTTTAAATTTGTGAACCGGCCAAATACTCTGTTCAAAGAAAATGTATGTTTGTATGTGTGTTTCTAATTATTGCTATTTATTCATATTTGTTCTCTTTTATTCTTTAAAGTTTAACAATTCATTCTTTATCTTAATATCTTTATATTTTGGGGGGGTTGGCTTTCTTCCCTTTCATCTTTTTTATTGTACAGTAATCTTTATCCTCAAACCTACCATCTCTCTTTTTTCTTTCCTTCTTACTTTCTCTTCCCCCCTCTTCTCCTCCCTACTTCCTCTTCCTTTCTCCTTCTCCTCCTCTCTTCCTCCCTCTCTTACCCTCACTTCTACTCTAATTTCCCTTCCCTTCCTTCATCCCTCTCTATTGCTGTATCCTTTTATGCACATGGACTACTCAGAGGGCTGAAAAAGTTATTTTTGACTGGTCCTCGCACTTTTGATCAGTCCTTGAACTTACGACTGTCCTCACATTTTACGTTTTTGCCCTTTCTTGTCACCATGATGAAGAGAAGCAGTTGTGAAATGAGTGACATGGTTGTTAAGAATGCTACAATGGGCATAAATGATGACCAGTCATAAGTGTGAAGACCAGTCAAAAGTGCGAGAACCTGTCAGAAATCACTTTTTTCAGCCCTCTGGGTAGTCCTTTTGTGCACATGGACTACTCAGAGGGCAGAAAAAGTTATTTTTGACTGGTCCTCGCACTTTTGAACAGTCCTTGAACTTACGACTGTCCTCACATTTTACGTTTTTGCCCTATCTTGTCACCATGGTGAAGAGAAGCAGTTGTGAAATGAGTGACATGGTTGTTAAGAATGCTGCACCGGCATAAATGTGAGGATGATCATAAGTGTGAGGACCAGTCAAAAGTGCAAGGACCTGTCAGAAATGACTTTTTTCAGCCCTCTGAGTAGTCCCTATACACATAGCCATGGCCACCTGGTCACATGACCAACTAGCCATGCCCACCCGGTCACATGATCTCCAAGCCACGCCCACAAAATAAGCCATGCCCACAGAACCGGTAGTAAAAAATTACAGTTATGAAGTAGCAACGAAAATAATTTTATGGTCGGGGGTCACCACAACACGAGGAACTATATTAAAGGGTCGCAGCATTAGGAAGGTTGAGAACCACTGCTTTAGAGGTTTGCGCAACCCTTCAGATCAAAAGGCTTGCTGACTTTTGTTCTAGAAACTTCCTTGCTTTCAGGTTATTTTTAATAATTGAAATACAAATAAGTAGGCAAATAGGCAGCCAGATAGACAAAATATAAAGCAGTGAAGGCAGTTATACACCATTAACAGAGGATTTTTAATTCTTCGTCAATGATTTTTATAATTGAGTGAAGTATATCAAGAACTATACATTAATTTCTGTTCTCCTTTCTTATACTTTAATCACTGACCAGCCCCTACCAAGGCATGTATGTTACCCTGTAACAGAGAATATTTTCAGGAGTTTTTAATGAGGGGTTTTGTCTAAAGTTTTGATCAACACTGAACACTTATGATAGGGTAGGCTAGTTCAGAATAATACAATCAAAATTTAAAATGGCATTATAAAACTTGGGGACAGTCATCAGAGACCAATTTCAAAGGCTAGTTTCTCATCCCCTGTCCAAGATTCAATTGCAAGCATGAATTCTGATCTGAAAGAGACATGTATTGTCATGGAAGACTTTGGGCTCAAATAGTTCTATTACAGTAAATGTTCACTTGTGCACTCAAGTGCTGAACAACTGCTTGAGTTAGCTTTCTGCTCTTTGCACTGTTACACTGAAAGAAAATTCAGCTTCAACTTTACTCACTCTCAGCTATGCAGGTTTTCTAAGGCAAGCTGAAAACAAATGCTAAAGATTCTCCCAGGGCACTTTATGGCCATATAAGATGATTCCTAAGCTACTGCCCAAAAAATATTCTTAGGCCAACACTTGAGACCTTTCTACTCTAGAAAATGTTTGCTTGAGTGGAAAGAACTTTGGTTAGCAAGGTAGTATAGATAGAGGATTGGGATCATCTCACAGAAGATCCAATATATGATAGGGATTGCTTTTGCCAACACAGTAAGGTCTTGGTGATGTATTAAGCCACTAGTCAGAAAAGAAAACACATTGGTTGCATCCTTAAAGCATGTCCCCTTATGTTATAGTCTATAACTCAAGTAAATAATATTATACACACACATATATTTCAGTCAGTGTCAAGTATGCCTGTATATACCACTGCAAGTCATCGTGCTAAATTGGAATTCATGCTCCTAATGAAGCATGAAACAAAGCACAGGTCATAACACCATAACAGCTGCCTAGCCTATTTTATGACCTTGAAGCCACTTGACAGACCATCTGGTTTGCTTTTATTTTATTGTCCCTGGTCCAGATTTCCATTCCTATGGACTAGAAATGTGTTTGCTTGAATGTAAAGAAAACAAGAGATCACATCCTTTCTCACTGATTTTAGGCAGCAAAAAACAGAAGTACAGCTCTTAACATAGCCCTACCATAAATTAATATTTCTCTAGTTTATATTTTTTTCTCTTCAAATTAAGATCTCATTTGCCTCCACTGCAGTGTGTCAGCACTACATACTAATCAAAGTTTCTTATAACCTATCCATTCCACAATGTTCTAAATAACCATTTATTTTAATAATACAATATGCACTGAGTCACGACCAGTCTGCAAGCAATTAAATACTGCCATTTCATTTCAGGAATTAGGCCAGTTCTGTAGTTTCTCCAGGGAAAAGCCTGAAACTGAACATATCTTATGTGAGAAAGAAAGACCTATACATACCCAAGCATGCAAACGCATGTTGTATAACAGCTTAGAAAACAGCAGGTTGAGGTTTGCTCTGCAGTGTTTATCTGACACCTTTGTACAACCTATATTGAATCCACAATTCTTTTTTTAATAGTATAGTGTCTTATCTTGGAGGTGGGGGGGAGTTCATGGTGCTGAGTGATCAAAGCAACTAAATATGAAATCTTTTAAGCTTTTACTTTATATTATTACATGCACAACAATGTGAGCTGCCAGTTCTTTAGCTGGTGTTGGCCTTCATATTCACTGAGTTCTTCACAAGAACTAAAAATGTCATTATGTGCCGGCATAGTATATGCATGATGTCGCCTTTTGTAATTAATAGATAGAAATCAGTGAATTGACAAACATTTCCAAATGCCATCCAAGATTCTTTAGCATAGCATCCAGTGTGCCAATAACCACTGGCACAACCACTACTGATTTATTAATCTTTCAGTTTTAGTTTTCAGATCTCGATACTTTGTGACCTTTTCCAATCCTTCGTTTTCTGTTCCAGTATCCCCTTGTATTGCCACATTAATTATCCACACTTTCTTCTTTTCAAGCCCAGTTAAATCTGGTGTGTTATGCACCAAGACATTACCAGTTTGTATTCAGAAATCTCCTAAATATTTTAACCTGCTTATTTTTTGACTACTTATTCAAAACTACGTTCCCACAAATTTTTCATTATTGGTACACAATACATTTTACAGATCTAAAAATTGAATTATTTTGGTGAATGTATTATGTTGTTGTTTACAATCAGTTTGTGCAGAATTCTTGCATGAACTAAGTATATGATCTATTGTTGATATTTTTAAATTCTGGCCTTGGTTACGTTGTTTTGAATAGCTTGCTCTTCAGTTTCTTTTTTAAATGTTCCCGTTGTAAAGTTTTGTCTTTATTCACTTTCCCCTAAATCTTTTATAGAAACTGACCATGTAATGCTTTTCCGTGCCGATATTCTGTTTTTATTATGTTATTTTGATATTTGTGTTTTGTTTCCTGCACATTTAATATGTTCCTTTTTTTTAAATTTTTTTTTAATAAAAAGTTTTTATTGGTTAAGAATATACAATATTATAGTTTACAATATGTTGAATTTTCAATATCTTTATATAAAGATATTTCAGTTATTATTTTCTTTTTTTTAATTTCTCACACAACAGACATTATTATCTTAAATCAAAACAAACAACCAGGTTATATAAAAATTATATAAACAAAAAAAAGTGTTATACAAAATACAATAAAAGAAGAGAGAGAAAAAAAAATGTCAATTAAAAAAACCTTAAACAATAGATTCCCCTCCTTTCTTCATTTCCTAGTTCTGGCTCTTAAAACCATGGTCTGGCCTCCCTCCCCCTCCCGGGCCGCAACAGCTCCGTCCGCCTCCGCTCCTTGATCATCTAATACTTCCCCCTCTTCGGCTCCTGTATCTTCTCCACCTAGGAAGGATTTATGTTGGTCAAAAAAAGCCTTAGCTTCCGTTACATTATTAATTTTCTTCTTACTGTCCTCCCAAAAAATCATCAAACCCTCCGGAATCAACCACCTAAAACCTACTCCCTTGAGGTACAGCTTATTTGATAAAAAATAATATTTTCTTCTTAATTCTCGTACCTGTCTGGGAATCTGCTTCAGGATGGTGATCTCCTTGCCCCTGTACACCAGCGCCCCCAGTCTTTGTTTTCTCAATATCTCATCTCTCAGTTCCCTTCTCACAAATTTAATATGAATCTCTCTTGGTAAATTATGTAAAATTGCAAATTGTGAGTTTACTCTGTACACCAAGTCCACATCCCTTCCAATAGACTCCAGATCTCTTTCTAAAAATTCACCCAACATTTTAACCATCACTTCTCTCAAATTTTCCTGGTCAAGTTGTTCCACGTTTTGGAACCTGAGAAAATAAGACATCTTATCCAATTGTAAAGTTAACATTGCATTTCCTCTCCCATCCTCCACCTTCTGGAGTGCCCGTACCTCCCCCTCCAGACCCCCCATCTTCTTCTTGTTTTGCTCTGCCAGCTGTTGAACATCATTTAAATCTTTTTTCATAAGTGTCATTTCAGATTTAATTTCAGATAATCCTTTTTGGACATCATCTAACTTGTCCAACTTCTGGTCCAATATCGCCAGTCTTTCCAAAATTTTCCCCATGTCAGTTGCTGCTGATTTGTGGCCCTTAGCCATCTTAGATCAGTAGAAGATGAGAAATCAAAGGGCAAACCTCCAGAGAAGAAAGAGGGATTAGCAATCAAAGTAATTTTTCAACTGTCCACCAGTGGGCGCTCACAGGAGCAACGAGTCCGAAGTATAGAGTAGGTCAAACAGGAAGCCAGAGGAGAATGTTGTCTTCAATCATAAATAAAGAAGCAGGAAGTCAGACTGCCGCCATTGCCTACCGGGGAGAGGGGCCACCAGACCTCTCCAAGAAACTCTGCCACAGCCATCCTCCAAGGAAAAGTCAGAAAGGTAAGGGATTTCACCCCATCTCCTTCCCCCTAGTTCTCTGCCACGGCACCTTTCCAGCTACAAGGGGGGGGGAACTCCAACCCCCCCCTCTCACCTCCAGGATGCCTGCTCCACTCTCCAATCAGTCAGTACAGTCCGTTGTGCCTTCTTAGGTAGCACCGGTCCCCTTAGGCACTGTGGCGCCTCCGCGGCCTCGAAAAAAAGCCGCCGATCGCCTCCCACCCCCTCTGGAGCCTCGGGCGCGCCAGCATCAGCCTCCAGAAGTGAGGCAGGGGACCCCTGGCGAGCCGCCCTCAAACGGCAAACGCCCCAATAATGGGGCACTTGGCCCAAAGGGCCTCCAGATGGGGGGGATCAGACTCTGGGGCCAGAGCTAGCCCGATCAAAGTCTGTCGCCAGCGGAACCGGATCCATTTTTTAACTTACAACAATGCTTGTTTTGGGTTGTCTTTTATGTAATCAGACAATGCATGCTTTTCTTCTTTGATAGTTTCTGTGACTTAAAGTAAATTCTGCCTCCATTTCTGCAGGACAGATATAATCAACCAATTTCACGATGGGGATGTAATAACAGTTTTCTTGTTTTTTTAGTCCAAATTGTCCAGTTCAAAAAAGAAAGATATCTTCCTAGATAGCTATCCTGGTACTTAGTTTCCAGGAAATATAGAACTATATATA
>WNWU01000016.1:33471021-33546777 GCA_012654045.1 Ptyas mucosa | reverse complement strand
TAAAATAAACTTATTTTAACATTGTGTTTAAAATATTTCAAAATGGTGCTCAAAAAGCTACATTAATAACCTCCAACATGTTTGTCAGGAGGCATTAATCATTAAATGAGCTAAGACTTTCATCCCTGGCCTTCTGTTTCCAGGTCTATTGAGCAAACTCTCATAATTTCTTATCTTAGTTCAGCGGTTAAATCTCCCCGGTACTATCTGGCTCGCCAAACCGGTAGCACCGGAGGCAGGAGGCTCCACCCACCTGCCAAAATGTCATTACGTCCCTTTTTTTACCATCTGCGAAAGTAAATGGATTTCACCACTGGCTTAGTTCCTTAGTTGTGTTGGCTACATGTTGGAGAAGCCCAAACCCATCTGGAGCACTCCATGTTGGAAAATACTAGCCTAGAAGAACTGAAGCAACTATTCAAACTTCAGTGCAATTATGAGGTACACACAGGAGCAGGCCAGAGACAGTGGTTACAGCTGACTGATGTTAGAGATAAATGTGGGATCTCTTGATTTGAAACCTGAAAAAATATTATATTAAGTTTAATCCTAAAATGGTGAAGTATTTAGTGCATAATTATCACAGTAAATCTATTTCAGGATTAAAATGTTTAGCAAAGGGAAGGTTTGTAGACTAAAGTGTTGACAAATGCCAATCATTTACTAGTTCAATTACCTATTAGATAAACAGTTACATTAATAATACAATAATACTTTAGTCATAGCAGTAAAGTGAAGATTAGTAATTACAGTGAAAAGCAGAGAAAGCGAGATATTATTGAAGACTTTTTACCCTTATCAACTAAACTTGTGCAATTATTTTAATAGCATCAACAGCATGCCATACAAACCTTCATAGTTTGAATGAAACTCCTTCAATTTCCCAAACTATTTTTAAGCATATTCAAGAGGCCCCCCCCAAAAAAAATAGATGACCCTCAATTCAGATATGTTTACATTCTTCTGTTCGAATTGTTTTTAGGATTTATTAGTGTTAATATGCTGTTCCAAAAGCACTGCTACCCCCATTGTTAGTTCTCCAGCATCATATAATCTCCACACATGGGAAAAATTAGTACTACTTGAAAATTGCTGACGCATAACTAGTTTATAAAAACAGTATATGTGGAAACAAGCATATGGAGTCTATCATGCCATTTTGTACATTGGGTCTCCAAAAGGAGACAACTTGTACCCAAGATATTTCTGGTCTTTTCTATCTTATAGCCCTTTTTAGTCAATCATAATGGAGTTTATTTTGAACTTTGTTATTAAAGAATATAAATATATTTGGTATAGCATTATGACTGTTACACAAAATATTGAAAAGAGCTGTTTAATTAAGTCCAAATCAAAGGCCAGTTTCTATCTTCTTTTAGTATTTTTTTTTCTGCAAGCCGTTTTCTTCTGTCTATGATTAAGGGCCTATGTAATAGAGACGGAAGAACCCTTCACTGTTTGACTTATTCATTAAAACACAAAACTGGTTACCAAGGGTTGCTGGATTAATTTAGCACTGCAGCAAATAAACACGAACCTAGCATCTACACCAGAATGTGTATCAGAGAACTGGCAGACTGAAAGTAAACCGACTGCAGTTGTCATTTAAAGCAGAAAAAAGCCTTCCAAGCCATAAAAGTAAAATTCTGATAGACAAGGCATATTTCCCTTATGAAATATCTAAGAGTGGGCAGATTTTAGTTTGTTCTTATTTTCATGTGCTCACTTATAAGTTTGTTCTTTTTCATTTTCATATTAAAGGGTGAATGAAAGATACATATTTAAATATATATTATGTATGCATACAATATTGAGATAAAACATTTCTGAATATAATTTAGCCCAAATTGCATATTTTAAAACCTAAGTAAATATTTTTTTGAGCAAAAATCAAGGAAGTGTGGAATCCATGAGCTAATTAGTGTCCAGCCTCCGCCTTACACTGGAAACTGCAAATCACCTCCATTTACATCACATCAGAATGATAAAAGATTAATTAATCAAGTATCCCTAGTGAGGGAAAACACAATTAATTTATTCGCTTCTCTCCGTTACAAGCATGCTGTAAAGGCCCTAAAGAAGTCCATACAATATTTGAATTGCTACATTGCTAGTTTTCTGCTAGCAGGTGCTATTGTGCATCAAGTCATATAAGAACTAGCAGATCACATTATGCAGCTGGTGATAGCATAATTATTTTTGCAAGCAAAATCCCCCTTGAATCTATTGTTGAATGTGGTTCATAACAGAATTTGCACTAATGGAGCAACAACGCTGCTGCTTCAGCACTGCAATGCGCAGCCTCAGTCTTGTGATCTTCATTGCCAACACTGTTCGCCAGCTTCCCACAAGTCAGTGAGGAAGCCTGCACTCTATCATAGAAATAGAATAACAGAATTGGAAGGGATCTTGGAGGTCTTCTAGTCCAACCCCCTGCTTAGGCAAGAAAGCCTACACCACTTCAGACAAATGATTATCCATTATCTTCTTAAAAACTTCCAGTGTTGAAGCATTTACAACCTCTGGAGGCAAGTGGCTCCACTGATTAATTGTTCTCTCAGGAAATTTCTCCATAGTTCTATGTTGCTTCTCTTCTTGATTAGTTTCCACCCATTGCTTCTTGTCCTACCTTCAGGTGCTTTGGAGAATAGATTGACTCCCTCTTCTTTGTGGCAATCCCTGAGATATTGGAACACTGCTATCATGTCACTTCTAGTCCTTCTTTTCACCAGACTAGACATACCCAATTCCAGCATTTGTTCTTTATATGTTTTAGCCTCCAGTCCCCTAGTCATCTTTGTTGCTCTTCTCTGCACTCTTTCTAGAGTCTCCACATCTTTTTAACATCGTGGCGACCAAAACTGGATGCAGTATTCCAAGTGTGGCCTTGCCAAGGAATTATAAAGTGGCTTTAACACTTCACGTGATCTTGATTCTATCCGTCTTTTATGCAGCCTAGAACTAGAACATGATTGCTGATGTTCCCTGCCAGCTTCCCACAATCAAATCTTGCCATGCTATATACCTGCATGCTCTTCCTTTGGGGACATGCCAGGATGGTAAGCAGGGATACATTTTCCTGACAGTCTGTAGCTCTTTTTGTTCCCTCTCCTCCAAGCAAAGTGACAGGTAGTTCCATATTTCAGTCAAGAAAAAGGAGGAGTAATTTTGATGCACCCTGACAGCTTCCCAAAATGGGGAAGTTGCCAAGAAATTTTTTGCCGGACTAGAGTCATCCTGCTTCTCTATTTAATTAAGGAAGTATCTCTCAATGGTCACAGGTTGTTTAGTTTTAACTATATTTCTTCATTTCAGGGAGATAACCAGTCCATTTTCCACCCCTGCAAGAGATGTAATTTGCAGATATTTTTAGAATCAAACAAGGTTCAAAACAATGAATTGAACATTTCCAGTCCAAAGTCTGAATTATATAGTAAAAGTACAGTAGAAATCCCAGAATAAGAATATGGCTTTGTTTATATAAAAGCTGATTTCCTTTTCACCTTACAGTTGAATATGGACCTGAACAATTGATGATTTATAGTTAGAGGACATTTGTGACCACCAGCTGCCAATTTGGAAATTCTTTCAAATTAAATATTTAAGCCACCAATTCTCTGCTTCAATTCAGTCGGAGTTTTATTCAGACTGAGGGCAGAAAGTGGCAAGGAAAGATCACAATTCACTGTGATCTTGTGTCATTGTTATTGTTATTGTTAATTTATCTCCTTAGGATAGAGCTGAACCTACGTAGCAAGATGATATGGATCAAGAAAGTTCCCCAAAAGACTTGTTTCACCCAGAATTTAAATTGGCAGATTTTTATTCAAGCCCCAAGGAGACTCTAACCCTAATCATGTTAAAGCATTAGAAGTCATGTGAGGAACATCCAGTATAATTTTTAAGCATGTTTTTTGAACAATAATGTTTACCAATTATTTAATTACTTGAATAAATCAATTTGAACCCTTGGCACAAGTAGAGATGGCTCCAGAGACAAGTCAGAAACTGCAAATAGTTGAGATGCTCCATCTTTTCTTCCATTGCAGGAAACCTCTATCATAAACCAGCCAACAAGTTTTTGAAATAACTATGTACCCTTTTTCCTGATAATAGTCATTTCCCAGCTGACCTCAAGGCAAATCAATGTTTAATTATCCTAGATACTGTCTCTCTGGTTTATTCAAATTTACATGTCATCAATGAAAAATGGAAGTCCTTTTATGCTTATTAAGCCTGCCCTCAAAAGGCTTCTTATTAGACAGAAGAACTTCTTCAAATCCCTTTGAAAACAAACCCAATCACTCCACATACGCATACATAGATCCTTTTAGAGGTAAGTAAATTTATGTAAAGCATAGACCGGAGTTAAGAAGCACTAATCAAAAGAAACTAAAGACATTGATAAAAATAAATTTTTGCTATTCTCTTTCCAATTCCAATAGAAATCCTCCAAGACCAAATTTCTATTTTTCTGTATGGGGGAGAGAAACCTTCCATTCATAGAGGGAACAGCAATATGCCTACCAAGGGAAAGATGCAGGGTGTTCCACATCGCTATTTTGCATCACTTTAAGTTTGGCTCAGATGGTCAGTTTCATGTTACCATCTGTTTTAGAATCTGCATTGATTTATTTCTGACACTTATTCATTATATTGCAATCTGCAACAAATCTGATATTTAAAAGGGCACTTCCCTGCATTATGGCTTCCAAATGGCAGTTGCTACTTCACCATTATAGAAGGCATTCTTGTCAAAACAGATTACACAACTGATGCATATCAGTTATGTCTTGACTTTTTATCAAAAGGATAAAAAATGTTGGGAGAAACTTTACTGCAGTCAAGCAAAGCATCCTGTTATGGAAGAAAACAAGTGATACATAAACTCCTGTTAGGGTCACTGCAAGATTGATAGATTTTGTGTGTAGTTCACATTCTGATAGATGGGAACTCTTAATTTAACTCGCCTTCTGGTTCTTAGTCTCCAGTCAGCCTACTTCCACTCCTATATAATAATAGTTTGGCATCCAATTTCCAGAATGTTTCTTTCTACATGTATTGTTTAGAATATATCACCCACGTCAACCCTGAATCTGACCACTACAGTAGCATGAAGAACTGCAAGTGGGCCTTTAGAGGATTTTAACACTTTCATTGGCATTTTTACAACTGACTTTCCTCACACACAGCAGCTTCAAGCACAGCAACTTCTGTTTGCCACTAATAACATCAAGATTGGTCATTTCTGAAGAAAATTCAAATAAGAATTTGATTATTAAAATTCAAACTAACCCCTTGATGATAGTCTTTAGAGTAATGAGTATAACGTAACTAGTGTAACTGTATATCACTACTGCTCTGCTACATATGGGATGCATCAGATAACCTAGTGCTTTTTTCAAGAGGGAAGCAATTGGCTGAAAAAAAAATAGGAGTACCTTATTCATTCATTCATTTATTACATCAATTTATATAACCACCCATTTTGCAATTGTGACTCTGTTTTGTTGTTAGTTGTGAAGTTGTGTCAGACCCATTGCAACCCCATGGACAACATTCCTCCAGGCCTTCCTGTCTTCTACCATCCTCTGGAGTCCATTTAAGCTCATACCTACTGCTTCAGTGACTCCATCCAGCCACCTCATTCTCTGCTGTCCCCTTCTTCTTTTGCCCTCAATTGTTCCCAGCATTAGGCTCTTCTTCAGTGAGACCTTCCTTCTCATTAGGTGGCCAAAGTATTTGAGTTTCATCTTCAGGATCTGGCCTTCTAAAGAGCAGTCAGGGTTGATCTCCTCTAGGACTGACTGGTTTGATTGCCTTGCAGTCCAGGGACTTGCTGGAGTCTTCTCCAGCACCATAGTTCAAAGCCTCAATTCTTTGGCGCTCAGCCTTTCTTATGGTCCAACTTTTACAGCCATACATTGCAACTGGGAAAACCATAACCTTGACTATATGCACTTTTGTTGGCAGGGTGATGTCTCTATAAGCTATCTAGATTTGCCATAGCTTTCCTCCCCAGGAGCAAGCATCTTTTAACTTCTTGGATGCAGTCCCCATCTGAAGTGATCTTGGAGCCAAGGAAACTAAAATCTGTCACTACCTCCATTTCTTCCCCATCTATTTTCCAGGAGTGACTCTGCCTAGCAAATATAAAACTATAACCAAACAAAAACTATAATTAATAATATAGTGTTAGATAGAGAAAAAGATAGAGACATGGACAAAGTCAGCTCAGACCATAAAATCTGCAAACTCACAGCAATGGTTCATCTAACCTCCCAATTCCATACCCAATGGAAATCCAGGTCTTCGGGAACTTACAAAATGGTAGTAAAGTCCCGAATCTCAAGACTTTGATGCTCCAGAGTGAGGCATTTGCCATATTTTTGTAATGACTCACCATTTCTCTATCTGCTGCCCAGGAGTGAAATATAAAATTTGTTACTACCAGTTCTGTGGGCGTGGTTTGGGGGGGAATGTGACTGGGTGGGCGTGGCCAACTTTTTTTTTTTAACTTTTCAAAGCATTTTTTTCTAATGCTTTGAAAAGCCTCTTCCAATCAGGCAACTCAGCTGGGATCGTCAGAGGCTTTTTAAAAAATGCCTCTCTGACAATCCCAGCTGAGTTGCCTGATCATCAGAGAGGCATTTTTTAAAAAGCCTCTCTGATGATCAAAGCTGAGTTGCCTGATCATCAGAGAGGCTTTTTTAAAAATGCCTCTCTGACGATCAGGCAACTCAGCTGGGATCATCAGAGACTTTTCAAAGCATTTTTTACCACCTCTTCGGCCAAGAGGTTGCAGAAAAAAATGTCAAAGATTGTCAAAGCCTCTGACAATCCCAGCTGAGCCGTGCGATCATCAGAGGCTTTTTTTTTTACTTTTAAAAGCATTTTTTTGTGGGAAGAGGTTGTAGAAAAAAATGCTTTTAAAAGTAAAAAAAAAAGCCTCTGATGATCGTGTGGCTCAGCTGTGCATGGGGGTGGGCACAGGGATTTTTGTTACCGGTTCTCCGAACCACCCACTGCCATCGCTACCAGATCGGGTGATCCGGTCCGAACTGGGAGCATTTCACCCCTGCTGCTGCCTCTACACTGCTACATTTTAAAGTCTGTGCAAAATCCTTTTTATGAACTGAATTAAAATAACATTGGAATCCATCTGATTTTTCTGAAATCCAGCGATATGAAATAAATATTATATAAAAAATAATAAATGGCAAATAATCAAATGTAACAATATTATGTCAATCACACAGGTTAGAAGCCAATGGGTGCTCATTTAGCTTACTTCAATGGAACTTGTCTGAAATTTCAATATGAATGAGACAGAGAGTTTGATTGCTCAATACTAGGTCAACCATGTAATGTTAAAATCAGTTTCAGCTAATAGAAATTTAACAGTCAGCTGATAAATTTAATGGCTTGCCAGATGTTGCTTGCAGAACTTAAACATGGAGCTATGTATTTATGAGAGCAGATAACAACAGTAAATATATGGAAGAAACCAAGATATGCTGAATGTTATTCTGTTGAGAATGCACCATCTGCTCCATTTTCATAGTCTTGTGTTCTGCCACATATTTTAGCATCAATATTAGCCTCAGAGCTTTTAGCTCCTGCATTATTAAGAGATAAGATTATCAGTCAATGAAAAGTACATTGTACATTCTGTACATTGGATGTTCAGAACTATTTAAATCTTATTCTTTTAGCATTTTATTTATAAATTTACATCTTATTACAGTTTAAGATACTTATGCATCAAATAATTATTTTAATTCTTATTAGGATATCTGGCAGTAAAAGAAGACAAAGCTCTTGTACTTTTAACAGTCATGTAGAAGAACAAATTTCTGCAAACAGATGGCTCTAGCTACTTCATGTTTTGTAATCTGTCCATAGTTTTATTGATACTATTGGAGGATTCAATGTCTGAATTATCTTTTTTTTTAAAAAAAAGAAAAGGCATATTTCCTACCCAGGGGTGGGTCCTAAATCTTTTTACTACCGGTTCTGTGGGCATGGCTTATTTTGTAGGTGTGGCTTTATGGCCATGTAACAATTATTTAGGATTTAGCAGAGGTACTGGTCTACCAGGCTTTTAACTGTTTGCAGAGCTGTACCGATCTCCCCATTTATTTTTTGCAGGCACTGGTCTACCCATTTATTTTTGCAAGCAGTGATCTACTCATGTATTTTTGCAGGCACTGGTCTACCCATTTATTTTTGCAGGCAGTGATCTACTCATGTATTTTTGCAGACACTGGTCTATCCATTTATTTTTGCAGGCACCGGTCTATTCATTTGTTTTCTTTTAACACTGATCAGCTGTAGGGCAGCCCTTTGAAGCCCCGGGGCAAGAGTTTAAACAGTTTTTTCCCTCTAGCCATCAGCTGGGACTCAGGAGGCAGCAATAGATTGGGAGTAGGGCCAAATAAAAGGTAAGAATAACGTGGGGGGTGGGGGAGGGGGGGTGCAGGGACGGCAGAACTGGTTCGGTGATGTCATATCATCACCACTACCGGCTCGGGAGAACCGGGCCGAACCAGGAGAAACCCACATAGAAAGTACCAGGAGTATATTAGGCTAACTTTTACTCCACAGCATACTTTCTTTCAACGGCCAAAAACAATATGTCAGAATTATGAATCAGGATCCTGTAGTCTAATCAAGCTATTCCAGAAAGTCTGCTTTTTCTAGCATATAACTTAGTTCAGCATTTGTCTAAATAAAATAAAATAAAAATTAAATATATGATATAGATTTTATTTTTTTATTTGGAAAAACATTTATCTTTGGCTTGGGTCAGGGAATCAAGTAGACCTTTTTTTAAAATATAATGTACATTTTCTGCATGGTTCTCTCTGAACAAAATATATACTTTTTTAAAAAAATACAAATAGTTCTTTCCATATAGAATTTATAAAACAGTAGAATTTTAAATTATCTGTAGTCCTCCTGTGAACGGGATGTGTTTTAAGAGATATTCTTTAAAAAGATCATGAATCAGTATAAAATTAGAATGATGCTAAAATATACTGGGTCATCCAATTCAGCAAAAGGGAAGTATTTTTAGAAAAGCTAAAGCATGCTGATTTGTCTACCCACTTGATAGATATAGATATAGATATAGATATAGATATAGATATAGATATAGATATAGATATAGATATAGATATAGATATAGATATAGATATAGATATACCGTGTTTCCCCAAAAATAAGACCATGTGTTATTTTTTTTGAACCCCGAAATAAGCGCTTGGCCTTATTTTCGTGGACGTCTTATTATTTTGGAGCGCATGGAGCAAGACTCCTCTTGCCATCTTACCTGATTTCCATCTCTGTTTCCCTAACCCTAACCAGGAAACGGGGGGAAGCAGCTACGCATGTGTTTAAATATTTTTGGGGAGGGATTATTTTGGGGGGGCTTATTTTAGTGCATTTAGGTTTATTATCAGGGGATGTCTTATTTTCAGGGAAACGGGTATATACCATGTTTCTCTGAAAACATGACCCTCCCCAATAATAAGCCCAACCTTAATTTTTGGGGGGTGAGCCTAATATTACCCCTACCCTGAAAATAAGCCCCAGGGGATGGGCATGACCAGCACGAGTGGCAGCACAGGCATGGGGGGCAATTGTCCAGCTGCAGCCTGCTGGCCCCTTGGGGCAGTGCAAATATCACTTTTGCCCTTCTCTTTCTGGGCGCAGCACTTCTGCTTGTTGGGCCACTTCCCCGAAGCTGGCAGCTCCACGGCCAGCTGCTTTGCTTTTTACTCTTTTTGGGAGGCTTGTGGGTGGCTTTTTAGTGAATGGGAGGGAAATGTGGAGGGGGGTTTTCCTGCCTGCCATCCTCCCTCAGTCTGTGCTGAGCTTGAGGAATGGATGACAGACAGGAAGATTCTCCTCCCTATTTTCCTCCCATTCGTCAAAAAGCCTTCATTCCAAACCTTCACTCCAAGAAAACCCTTCAAAACTCTCATGGCAAATCATCATCATCATCAGGCAACTACAGCCCAATTATCTGCTTACCAACAATTTTCAAATTGTTAAAATGTGATGATGTGGTAGCTGTTGCAGTCTAACAGCATGTAATTGTAAACCATCTCTTTGCACCTGAGCAGAAAGGTAACTGCCCAAATAGCAGAGGAATAAAAGATCAACTCCTAATTAACAAAACGATTTTGGAAAACTGCAAGAGAAGGAAGACCAACCTGAACATAACATGGATTGACTACAAAAAGGCATTCGACTCTCTGCCACATGACTGGATAATCAAGTGCCTAGAAATAACAGGAGTCAGTAAAATCATCAGAAGCTTTGTGCAAAGATTGATGGCACAATAGAAGACACAGTTGCAGGTCAATGATGAGAGACTTGGTGAAGTTAATATCAAGAGAGGAATATTTCAAAGAGATTCACTATCACCACTTCTATTTGTCATTGCACTTTTTCCTCTGTCAACAGTATTGAATATCTCAGACCATGGCTATCAAACATCAAAAACATCTGCCAGACTATCCCACCTCCTTTACATGGATGATCTGAAGCTGTATGGAAAAACACCATCTGAAATAGAATCGCTGCTCAATACTGTTCATATATATAGCCAAGATATTGCAATAGAGTTTGGATTGAACAAATGTGCCACACTCACTATCAAACAAGGAAAAATAGTGAAAACTGAAGGAATCAAGATGCCCCATGAAAATAACATTAAGAGTCTGGATGAAGATGATTACTACAAATACTTGGGTATCTTTCGAGCTGACAACATCAAGCACACTGAAGTCAAGTAAAAGATTAGAGGTCAAAACATCAATAGAGTGAAGAAGATCTTAAAGTCCAAACTCAATGGAGGCAATACCATCAAGGCAATCAACATCTGGGTAATACCAGTCATTAATAGGAATAGTGGACTGGACTCAAACAGAATTAAAAGCAATGGATGGGAAGACCAGAAAAATAATGACAATGAATCATGCCCTTCATCCTCTCAGCGATATTGATAGACTCTATCTACCAAGGCAAATAGGTGGGCGTGGAATGTTGCAAATACAGTATATCAGATGGCTGAAGAAGAAAAAAGGGCTTTGGAAGAATATCTGAAGGACAATGAAGAAGATGCAGTGAAGTTAGTATGCCAGGAAGGCTTGGTGACTACTGGAGAGACCAAACTGGCCTACAAGAAAGACCAAATGAAGAACAGAATGGAGGCATGGGAAGGCAAAGCACTACATGGCCAGTACATTACAAAAAATAGCAGGGAAAGCAGATAATAACAAGACGTGGCAATGGCTAAGAGCAGGAAAGTTAAAGAAAGAGATTGAGGGTCTAATTTTGGCTGCACAAGATCAAGTCTTAAGGACAAAGGCATACAAAGCCAGAATTGAGAAGACAGCAACAGAAAATAAGTGCTGCCTATGCAAACAAGCTGAAAAAATAGTGGACCATCTCGTAAGCTACTGCAAGAAGATCGCACAGACTAACTATAAGCAGCAGCATGACAAAGTAGCAACAATGGTGCATTGGAAGATCTGTAAGAAATATCATTTGCCTGCAAGCAAGAACTGAAGGGCCATAAAAAAGAGAAAGACATAGAAAATGAAGAAGTTAAATTTATCTGGGACTTTAGAAGTCAGACAGACAGGCACCTGCCACATAACACCCCAGACTTAACAGTTGGATAGTGGATGTGGTAGTGCCTGGAGACAGCAAAATAGAAAAAGAAGAACTGGAGAAGAGATTGCTTCCTGCAATAACACCAGCAGAACTGCAAAAAACTGTGCTACTCGAAACATTGTACATTTTAAGAAGATAGTTGGTTGACACCTAGGATGCTGGCAGCAACCTGTATCAACCATCAGCACCAGTGATATTTGTGATACATAAATATTCAGTTGACTGAGTTTCATGTTTAATGAATAAAAGAAAATAATAAATCATATTTCTTTTAAAAAAGAAAGGCTACACAACATTGCAATTCCATCTCTGTTCCCAGCTATGGAAGGCAGCTGTAAGATCCTCTTATGCAGTGTTTCCCAATCTTGGCAGCTTTAAAATGAGTGCACTTCAATTCCTTGCTGGCTGGGGAACTCTTGAAGTCCACTCATCTTAAAGATTGGAAATACTGCCTTAATAATTTGCAAACAGGTAATAGGGTTGTTTTTTTTTAGGATAGGTATTTGTTGCTAAAATTACAATGGGAGAGGTTTAGACCTCCTTTTCTACGAACTATAGTTCTGCAGACGCTGTTCATTATAATGTGTAGTTGTTGTTTTCACTTTTATTAGAGAAGAGTTTGTGTCTGTTATTCATTTCTTTATTTTTATACTGTGTCTGGACAATATACCTGATGCAAATCCATGTCATTGTTATTCCAGTCTTGATGTAAAATTGGCTTAATAGCAAGATATGTGTTTAACAGCATCTCCTTTGATGTCTGACAGGGCACAGTAATGCATATTTCAACAATAATTCAAATCAAATAATGAGTGGCTTGCATTGCTGGGAGATTTCAAATGTTATTGGGAATACAAGTCTTTCAGTTTTAGATAACAACATAAGAAGCACTACGCTGGATCAGATCAACACTGACAAGCCAGCTGTTTCTCCCTGGCCAAGCAGATGCTATGGAAAAACCCAAAAGAGGATGTGTGTCCAATCACCTAACTAGTAACCAATCCTACTATCCTTCAAAGATTGTTTAAACATATTTACATAAATGGCTGTCTTCATTTCATAGGCCAGGCAAACTCCTTTAATTATTCAAAAAATGACATAGTTATCTTCAGGAACTTCCTTTAATATCTCCTGAACTTCCTGGGTTGGGGATAATGGAGGAAGAACAACCTCTCATTGCAATTGCCTCTTTACCAGATATAATTTTAGAAAAAGTAATGTGCTTCAATTACCTTTTTCTTTAAACTAAAATGTCCCAAACATATTAATTTTTCTAGTTGTCAAGCTGATGATCATTTGGCAAGACAATTTCCAGCTTTGTGGTACCCTCTTTGAAATACATTTTTTTAACTGAGGAAGGGGGAAATATTGAAAAAAAATGCTCTCAGGAAAAGGAAGAGTTACATGCTATAGTCTTGAATTCCTATGCACAAAAGCTTCCCTTTTAAAAGACCTTTGAGATAGGAGGCAGGTGAATTCTGTCTTCTGCCTGAATTACTTCCCACCACAAAGGATTTTCCTAGGGAAGCTCTGGAACATTAAAGGATCCTAAGGGAGCGAGCATGATCTAAGTGCATAGCCTGGTTGTTGCACTATGTTATTATGCAACTGGGGGTTCAATTGAATGACCTCTCTGATTGCTTTCCAAGTCAGTGATTCTTGACTTTGCAATTTCTGTGAATGGCTTTTCTTGGAATTGAAAATATGCTGGCAGCATTCTCAGTGGGGAGATTAGCTGATAGCTTTTTGTAGTTGGCTGAAGAAATAACCAATGACTGCTCAGGATAACAGCATGCCTTTTGTTTCCCTGTCATGGTTAGAGATTCTACGGGTGTAAATGTCTATGCAAACAGCAGAAAACGTAGCATTCTAGAGCTGTGAAACTGCTAGCTTTTCTCCTGGAAATATGATTTGCAGATGCTGATTTGGATATCTGCTGGGATGTTCAATACTCAGTTTACATTCCTTCCAATAATATAATATAAATATCAATTTATAGAAAGTAGAAACTCATGTTCTGTCATACTTTTCAATTTGCAGAAAACATTGCAAAATACACATGCAACACAGTAGCAACCTGAATACACATAAAAAAATGGTATTTGCAGCTGTGCAGCTCAGTCATTCTTTTAAAAACAGTAGACAACATTGTCCCTTGCTTGTTAGTTTGCTGAGGTCTGATAACGACACTGTGGAGGTAGAAAACTGCAAATCATTACAGGAAATCATTGTTTTAACTGAATGCAATAACTTACAGAAAGACCACACCATAAGTCTATTAAATAGGATCCCCATCCCCCACTGTTTTGTGTGCACAGCTTTCCTAGATTAGAACACTTATTGATCAAATTTCCTGTTCTGTAAATACATATACAGCTGCACACACACAAAACAAAAACACTCTTCATCACAGAAACAGAGTACGGAGCACAAAACATCAGAGAAAAAGCCCTGTGCTTTATTATTTTATGGATCTTCCCAACCTTGGAAATTTTAAAATGTGGATTTCAATTCCCAGAATTCTCCAGCCTGCCATGCTGGCTGAGGAATTCAGGGAATTGAAGTCTACACTTCTTAAAGTTCCCACAATTGGCAAATACTGCTATGCACAATATTCAATGACTGAACATGGCTTTGGTTAGCAAAGCATTACAATGACTAAAATTGAGCAATGTTTACTCATTCTCCTAAATTAGATTAAATGGGAAATGAGAATCCCATGATTTTACAATTAGTTCACTGCTCATTTTAGTGAGACAACTCATTGGCAAGTTATATAGCACTCCTGGGTTGGGTATGCTTTGTTTAGGACAATTATAATATAAAATAATTATAGGTTAAATATTTAAGCATAGCTGTCATGTAAAAGTGGATTTCACACAAAAGATGAACAAACTTCTGTACATCTAAAATTGTGAATCTATTATAAAGTATATCAACTGTTAGGTAATAAAGTTGGCATGTACCTTAAAAAACCACTTGTTCCAACTATTAACTGGCTAAACAGCAAGTTAATTAATAACAAAAACTTCAAGTGAGTAAGTAAAATATATAGGGACACTTTCTTCTAAAGTAAATATATAAATTACTGAAAGGTGAAGCCATAATAGTTTCCTTGGCAATCAAATGATGTAAATTTTGCAGATCAGTTATGTATGGATTTAATATAATCTTATATTATTGTGCAAATCTAAAGAAAAAATAATAATATATTGACTATGTTCCGTCTGGTTGATTGCTTGAAATGAGAAGCTTAGAAATAGGTCTGTCTGATTGGTTTAATTCAACTGAATGGTAGGTTTATAAGAGCCCAAATCCAGTAAGAATAACTTAAGAAGGATAGATAAATTAAGCTTGAAGCATGAATGGCATGATCACCACTTTCAACTATAGAAACACTGTCTCATAGATGAAGCAAATTTATTTTCAATTGTTCGAAAGAATCACCCAAACAATGGGTTTAATCTGAAAGAAAGGAGATTTTCACTAAATGTTAGGAAACCTTCCTGATGGTATAATCTGTTCTACAATGAAATGAATGTGGTATTAGGCTGATTTGCAGAAAAAGCAGAACATGACGAACCACACAAACACTAGTATCATTGTTAAAATACGTTTGTGCTAGAAAATATAAGTAGCATGCATAATTTATGTTCTGTGTTAGGATTGCTTAGGATAACTTTGTTAGTTTGATATGCAATAGAGAGCCATAGTACAGTAGTGCAGTGGTGAAATCCAATTTTTTTTACTACCGGTTCTGTGGACGTGGCTTGGTGGGCATCGTGTGGCTTGGTGGGCCTGGCAAGGGAAGGATACTGCAAAATCCCCATTCCTACCCCAGTACAGGGGAATGATATTGCAAAATCTCCATTCCCTTGTTTTCATATTTTGTTATGCAATATAGAGTAATCCAAGTTGTGTCACCAAATATATTTACATAGAACTATTCGCTTCATGTAATAGTCTACAAGCAGCTGCCCCAGCTGAATAGAACCTCATGAAATACTTAGGTGTTGATTGATGCTATCCAAATCATTGCATACTGAAGTTTTACATTGTCCTACTTGAGTGAAACATCTGTTGCCAAGCAGGATTATGTATAACAGCTGAAAAAAAATCTGAGAGCAACTGAAAATGTATAGTATATATTTTTGGAAGAATGAGGAAGTCTGTTTATGCAGAAATTGAAGCAAGATTAACTATAGCATTATAATATACAGTTACAAAAGAATAACAACATTCAGGCATCTGTCAATTCAGTATCCCACACACAGAAACAAAGCTTTCCAAGGCTACTAAATTTGCCTGAGGTAACACTGTTCATCTCAGTGAAGCGCTCAGCATCACGTCAAAGATCTCCAGCAACTGCATAGATAGCTCATGGAGAGAAGGCTGCAGAAGCAACACAACACAACGTAGCAGCTTTATTTCATTCTTTAGAAGGAGAAGTAAGTGTGTGCCTTGTGCAAGACAACTTTGAAGTGTGCTTCACTTGAGATATCATTAAAATGTGCCTTCCAAACTTTAATAGTTCTAAGGCAGGGGTGTCAAACTGGCAGCCTGTGAGCCAGATATATCATGCGCAGGCCACACCCATCCCAGCTCCGTGAAAGGAAAAAATGTCATGATATGTCACATGACAGCAACATGACACAGCGAGTTTGACACCCGTGTCCTAATGGAAATATCAACATTCTGTTCTGACAATAATTTGCTGCATTAACATTAGAGTTACTTCGTTCTTCACAAAAGTTGCCTATGTGATGAATCATCATTGTCTATGCAAAATCTTCAACATTATAATCTCAAAGTCTCAAAAGTTGATTGAGAAGGCTCCTAACTATTCAGTGCACTATTGAGTTACCCAGAATTGTTGAACATCAACATACGTGATTATTAGACTCAGGAGGACTATGGAATTTGTGGAGTGAAAAAAACACAACCGATATGCATATTTCCCCTTCTTCCAAACCTAGAATTTTTGAATAGATATGACTGTGGGAATACCCATGAGGGAAGTATTTATGAAGAATATCCATATGCTGCATATACTCATGAATAACCAAGAATTTTAGGTGCCTATATCCATCCAAAAATTGTGTTTGGCTTATCCAAGGATGGGCTTATCTACTGCATATGGTAGTACCTTTTGAAGCACCTGTAAATCACATATATACTTGTGGATAAGCCTATTCATGGATAATCTGATCTGAATTTTTTATCAAAATACCATGAAAAATTGATAATCCATGTTTTATTCACAGGTGAGCCAACTATTAAATATTAAAATGTGACTTTTTTTCTGGGATTGGCTTATTTGTGCATGGCACATTTTCATGGTATTTTGGTTAAAAACTCAAGGCTTGGCTTATCTCTGATGAGTATATATGAAACATGTATGTAGTTAACCCTTTTTCTTGATCTCTCTGAAAAGAAAAACATCCAGAATTAGAAATAAAAGAACAGAGACTAGCATATCAACATTGATTTATAATATGAAATAAAACATTCACAGAAGGCCTTTGGTGGTTGATGGTCATCTTGATCAAAACTGTTGCTTGAATTTCTAGCAGGAGTTTCATTTGTAGCTTTGTTCTTTGTTTTAGGATACTATGGATGATTTTACTGTAGATATTTTCTGTTTAATGTTGGAATTACAGGTAGTCCTCAACTTACAACCATTTGTTTAGTGACCATTCAAAGTTACAACAGCACTGTTTTTTGTGCTTATGACCGTTGCAGCATCCCCATGGTTACAGTACCAAAATTTGGATGCTTGACAACTGGAACATATTTATAATGGTTGCATCGTCCTGCGATCACATAGTCAACTTTTACAACCTTCTGACAAGCAAAGTCCATAGGGGAGCCAGATTCACTTAACAACCCTATTACTAACTTATCAACTGCAGTGAGTCACTTAACAACTGTGGCCAAAAACATCATAAAATGGAGCAAAATGCACTTAACAAATGTCTTGCTTAGCAACCAAAATTTGGGGCTCCAATGTGGTTATAATTTGAGGACCAATTGTACTAAGGCTATTACTATTTAATATTTATAACTGATTGGTTTGTTTTATGTTACTGCTACTCAAATGTGGCAGCATATAAATACAATAGATATTTGTTTTAAATCATCAGCTTACATTTTGCTTCTGAACATTCTAATAGTAAAGCACTTCCAATCTTTGCTTCTGTTCTTCTGACCCTTAAGTCCATAAAATAACTTGTTAGAATAATGTACACAGTTGCTATTCAAAAAAGATCAGGGTGGTGTGGTGCTTAGAAATCATCTTGATAGCATTTGATTAATTACCATTTATAAAGCTAATCTATTTCAAAATTCTGAAATTTGGAAAAGACAGTTCTGTATGTACCCGGACTCCTGCTTAAGAAAATTTACATATAACTGCAACTTAAACAGTTTTTATGAATATTAAATTATCCTACTTATACAAAGTAAAAGTAAGAGATTATTTTAAATAATACAGATGACACTTGTTATTTCCATTGGTAACAAATGGTAAGTTCCAGTAATTTTCTAGTGGTGTTCAAAAATAATTCAGATGCTTCATGTAACTGATCTTGAAAATCTTATTTGCATTGTCACCATTCCTATTTATTTCCTCCCTCCCTCCCTCTCTCTCTCTCTCTCTCTCTCTCTCTCTCTCTCTCTCTCTCTTTCTCTCTTTTAAATAATAGCTAATGTGCTGGAAGGAGACTCAATGGAGCAGGACGTGGAAAGCCCTGTTACAATTCATCCACCCAAGTTGCCCAAACAGGCCAGAGAAGATCTGCCAAAGCATTTAAGCAAAGAGAGTGCCAAAAGAAAAATCCAGAGGTATGTTAGGAAAGACGGAAAATGCAACGTCCACCATGGAAACGTGAGAGAGACTTATCGCTATTTGACCGATATCTTCACTACTTTGGTCGACCTCAAGTGGAGATTCAACCTTTTGATATTTGTCTTGGTTTATACTGTGACTTGGTTGTTCTTTGGATTCATCTGGTGGCTAATTGCTTACATCCGAGGAGACATGGAGCACATAGGAGATAAGAAGTGGACACCGTGCGTTAGCAACCTCAATGGATTTGTCTCAGCCTTTTTATTCTCTATAGAGACAGAGACTACAATTGGGTATGGTTATCGGGTTATCACAGACAAATGTCCTGAAGGAATTATCCTGCTTTTAGTTCAGTCTGTTTTAGGGTCTATTGTGAATGCTTTCATGGTTGGCTGCATGTTTGTAAAAATATCACAGCCCAAGAAGAGAGCAGAAACTCTGGTGTTTTCTACCAATGCTGTAATTTCTATGCGGGATGGAAAGCTGTGTTTGATGTTTCGAGTTGGGGATCTTAGAAATTCACACATTGTGGAAGCGTCAATACGAGCCAAGCTGATCAAATCAAAACAGACAAAGGAGGGGGAATTTATACCTCTCAATCAAACAGATATCAATGTAGGTTATTATACTGGGGATGATCGACTGTTTTTGGTTTCACCACTGATCATCAGCCATGAAATAAATCAACAGAGTCCTTTCTGGGAGATTTCCAAAACTCAGTTGCCCAAAGAGGAATTAGAAATAGTTGTGATCCTAGAAGGAATGGTGGAAGCGACAGGTAACAACTTTTATTCTCATATTTTACATAAATTAACTTTCTTTTTTAAGAGGCATTGTATTGTAAAAAAAAAAAGTTTAAATGTAAAACACTTGCAATTTATTTACACTCACCTGAAGTTTAAGTATCCAAAATTGTCTAAAGTATATCCATGCAATCTGATGGTGCAAAAGATGAATGGAATAAAATGGAGCAAAACAGAGATGGTGCTGTGACATTCTCAAATGGGGTAATAAGACAGATATTCATTGTGGTTATTGTTTTCCTATCATTGTTTAATATAATTCTCCTATCACTGTTACATAGGAATGCTTTACAGAACAAAGTTAATGAGCTTTCCCAGTGTCCGCACATTTTAGAAACCTTGTGTTATTATGTTTAGCACCTGATCTTATTCCTACCAGGAAAAAGAGATCAGATACATTTACCAGAAGCATAAGGCCCAAGAAAGATTTAATTGCCAACCCAAGACAATTTGACAGAAATTATATCATTGCTTTTAGTTTAATGTCTTCTCAAATTAGTTTCACATTTTCACAAATTTTCCAGGCTTAATCAAGTGCTAATTTTTCTCTACCATAGTAGAACCCATGTAATCCTGAACTCAAACCCTCAGATTCAGTCCCCACTATGTGAAAAGTGAAACATTTCAGATAGTTTTACATTGGTTCCTTCATGAACTCTTTGAAAACTATTGCCAATTGGATGATACCAATGGATAGCAGCTGCTAATTAGTGTCGGGCTACATAGACCAATGATCTAATTTAATAGAAGACAAATTTTATATACATATTGCTATGTAAGTCATTCTTGCACAGATGTGATCTCTATTTGTGTGATACCATTATCTCATCTGTAGTGTATGGGTTGATATTTGGAGGCAGATCCAGAAAACAGATACCCCTATTCTCTTTGCTGGTCTCAGCTTAAGGGAGTCATTTAAAAGATGATCCTGATGGTCTCTTGACCTCCTCTGATGCAAAAATCACATAAATCAGTAGAATGAAGGGCTATTGACATAACAATACTTTTAAACTACAAAATATGATGTAACCATAAACTCACATTACTACAGCCAGAACATGCCATGCTTCAAAGCAAAGTAATGATAGAATATTTTTTTGAGATTCACATCTGTCATGCTTAGGCAGAAGTGAATTGTCTTCAGCCTCAGAGAAGTTCAGGTGAGCTGGTAATGGAATCTATGGATTGTGTCAGAGAAATGCCTACATCAGTAAACTAGAAATGAATAAAGTGACCCAAATGATTGAGAGCTGTCAGTCTAGATGTGCCATCTAAAAAACATTGCAAAGCAGAAGGCGTGTGGGGAATTACTACAAACTGCCCTTTCCAATAAAAAACATTAATAGGTTTTGGAAATACAGAAGTGCATTTCATCAAAAATTCATAAAATGGGACCACAAGAAAATGATGGGAGTAATCTGGTGTATTTACAGTAAAAAGAAAGTGTCAGTTTGTTGCAGCACACACAATCAGACAATTCAGCAGGATTCAAAACTTATATATATATATATATATATATATATATATATATATATATATATATAAACACATAAGGCAAATATTCAATACCCATGCTGGTTTTTCCAACGTGGTAGAGAGAAGAGATTGTAAGTAGGTACAAACACAGGTCAGGAACAGTAGAAACAAGACTTCTCCTATATACAGAATAGTTGAGCTAAGCCATGCCCAGGTTCCTAGCTGTCTGAACCACCAAACAGCCACATTGGCTGACCTTGTTGCTAGGCCTATTCCAACTCATGAACTCTTATACACTGACAGAAAGGCAACTACAAGCACAATAAATTAAGATATCAAGAGAAGGCATATATCCAGAAAAGCAGCCTTGTTGAAAAGACATGTTGCTTTAAAAAAGCCTTGGTAGTACAGTAGTTTAAAGCACCCTGTTATTAATACCAGCTGCCTGCAATTATTGCAGGTTCAAATCTCACCAGGCTCAAGGTTGACTCAGCCTTCCATCCTTTCTAAGGTAGGTAAACTGAGGACCCAATTTGTGGTAGCAATAAGCTGACTTTGTATAAATATACAAAAGTATGAAGGCTATTGCTTAGCGCATTGTAAGCCGCCCTGAGTCTCCGGAGAAGGGCGGCATATAAATCAAATTAAAAAAAAAAAATGCTGACAGGAAATGGTGATGACTTTGGTAAATGTGGTTTAGAAAGAATTGTTTGTTCCATTATATCTTACAATATAAATTCCACAACATTAGTTCACACTGATAAGCAAATGTACCAAAATAAATTACAAGAAGATACTCTATATGCCCAGCTATAATTGTATTGTTTATATTTAATTCTAATGACTAGTACTAGTTCCTGAATAAGTAAGATTCCAAATAAATTTCTGGCATGATGCATCTAGCTGCAAATAAAACATCTCAAAATAGGATAGTAGAGTATAATCTAAATGTTTGCTTTTCAGTAGATTTTTTTACATTTGGCATAATTGGCATAATTAAGGAGCTCTTAAGGAGCTCAGGCCTAGCAACAATCCCTGAAGACTCTAAATTCTTTCTCAGCATCAAATCTAAGAATCTGGAAGTGTAGAATTTTAAATATCAGTGTTGGAATTTGGAACTAATCTCTATAATTTCCATCAGCCAGCTGATTTCCCAAGCAATAAAGTATGTCATCATTCTATGAATGACAGTTTCAACCATCTGAAATTACAGGAGGTCACAGATTTAGTTCGGAAAATGTCATTACATTTTATTCACTAGCAGAGAATGAGTTTAGTTCTGTTTAAATGGAGCCAGTAGTTTGATGTCGCTCTCACTGGAGAAAAGCAGTCACATTCTTGTCAGGCTTCCTGATTATTACATTATGTAAGCCTTTCATAGTACTGATTCTTCCCCAAGAGCAAAATAGAAGTAGTATTCTAAACAACCCTTTCTTCCCCACAAAAGAAAGATGTTTACACATTGTAAAAGAACAAAATATCATAAAATCCTTACAAGATAAATTACTCCTTTATAGCTAATCCGTACAAATCTGTTTGTGATTTCATTTATGCTGCCAACAGATCCAAGTCCAGTGTTTGCAGAACCATTTCAGCATACATTTTTAAAAAGAAAAGCACGCTTTAGCAGCTGCAGAAAGTGTTCTGAGATGCAGTAAACTGCATAGAGAATGCTATTTAGATATTTAATGAGGCTATGAAACAGATTACTATTTACAAAGCTTTTTTGACTTCTAGTCTTATGGATTGATTGTTTAGTCATATACTGGCTACATTTAATTTTCAGGCTCAATGCTATGCTTTAAAAATTCACAACATCTACATTCAAATTCCACCAATTGTACTTTAGGCTCAATTTAAATTCTGATTTATTTTGCTTTCACCATATGAAGGAACAGGAATTTATATATAACTGAATATCCCATTATCTAGAGGTATTTAGCTCACATTTCATACAGTTTATCTTTCTAATATTAAGAGCTATAAAGGTGAGTCTATTTCACAGAGAAATTGTTCTTGATGTGCACAACTTGTGCTATTAGAACATTATGTGGTTTATTTTATCTATAAGTGTTATCTAGGTCCAGTCCCAACTAATTTTGAGCATTCTGTTGCTTCAATCTTCATAATTACTGCAAACTTTAGCAGGTTTAGTTGCCTATTTCAATCTCACCACATAAATAGGGATCTAGCTGTAGTGAGATGCATTATTTTAAAATAAAACAGTTTAATCTGCTTCCAGAAACAATTGTCACAAATGTAGTTATTCTAGTGAAAATATTTGACAATTTATCAGGGGGGGAAAGTGTTGTGTAATATATCCGCAGCAATATAATTTCTCATTGACTTAAGTATCGCATATTTGAAACACACTGTCTATTTGAAACTAAAAAAAACCACAACCCACTGCAGGAGGTGAATTAATGTTAAAAGTTTCAGAGAAAAATAATTACTGTAAAAGGAGCTGACATAACTGTTCTGCGTGTCAAAGCTTATGCTAAGCATAAGAGAGTTCGTCAATAGGAAATATGCCTAGGCTTGACAATCCAACATTGCCACCTATCTGTTTCAGAACCGAATGTCTGGTTTGGAGGCCTCCTCCTTGGTTCTTCAAAATTACCAGAAGCTAGTGCAGCAAGTAATCAAGTCTACAAACTAAGAAGAATTATATGGAGGTTGGAACAGGATAGTTACAGAACAGTGTCAGGCAAAACCTGGAATCAGACAAAAAATCTGAATACTCCCAGTCTAAGGCAGATTGTCTGTTTCTCATACATATCCCAGAATTTGAGGTGTTCTACTGTTACATCTGGAGGTGCAACAACAAAGGGTTTCTACTGCATCCTATAATGTTCCTTTGCGTCTTACAGTATTTTATATTTAACTCTTGATTTTTTTCACTTACCGTGCAACTTAGATATATTTCTGCCATTGTTTAAATGGTACATTGATTTTCATAATGGTATTGTTTGAAACAAAAACATCATTATTGGCAAAACATTCATTTTTATCACAGAAATTCTACTTAGCCATGACAACGGCAATTTCCCCCATCTTAACCTGTTCTCAATTTAATTCCATGTCATAACATAGTAATCTGGTATAATATACAATTCATGTCAGACATAGTGATACCCAAGTATTTCCCAAAATTTTCAGAGTAACAGGGTTGGAAAGGACCTTGAAGGTCTTCATCCCCTTGCTCAAGCAGGAGACCATTTCAGAAAAATGGCTGTCCAAGAATGTCTTAAAAACCTCCAGTGATGGAACACCTATAACTTCTGAAGGCATACTGTTCCACTGATGAATTGTTCTCATTGTCAGGAAGTTTCTCCTTATTTCTAGGTTAAATCTCTCCTTGATTAATTTCCATCCATTGCATTTTGTTCTGCCTTCAGGTGCTTTGGAGAATATATTGACCCCCTTTTCTTTGTAGCAGCCCCTTAGATACTGAAAGACTGTTATCATGTCACCCATAGTCCTTTTCATTAGACTAACTCTCCAGTTCCCTAATCATCTTTGTTGCTCTTCTCCATATTCTTTCTAGAATCTAAACATCTTTTTTATATTGTGACAAACAAAACTGGATACAATATTCCAAGTGTGGTCTTACCAAAGCATTATAAAGCAGAAGTAACACTTCGCATGATCTTAATTATGTCCTTCTGTTAATACAGCCTAGGACTGTGTTGGCTGTTTTTGGCAGCTGCAGCACACTGTTGGCTCATATTTAACTGATTGACCATTAGGACTCCAAGATCCCTCTACAGTTACTACTATTGAGCCAAGTACCACCTATTCTATATCTGTGCATTTGGTTTTTCTTGCCTAAATGTAAAATGTTACTTTTCTCTACATTGAATTTCATTTTGTTAGATGGGGCCCAGTGTTCAAGTCAAGATCCTTCTGTATCTTGAGCTCATCTTCCAGAGTATTGGCCATTCCCGCCAACTCATCCATAAATTTGATGAGTTCCCCTTCAATTCCCTCATCTAAATAATTGATGAAGTATTGAAGAGTACTGGGCTAAGACAGAGCCCTGAGGTACCCCACTGCATACTTCCCTCATGTAGAGGGAATGTAAATAAATACATATTCATTGTTTCACAGAATATTACATTGGATAGGGTTCAGTGTTCAAATCTGTCAAGATCCTTCTATATCTTAAGCCTATTTTCTGAATTGTTGACTATTCCTGCCAGGTTGGTGTCATCTGCAAACTTTATTTTTATTTTATTTTATTTTATTTTATTTCCAATTTATATACCGCCCTTCTCCCTGAGGACTCAGGGCGGTGTACAGCCAAACATAAAAAACATAAAATATAAATATTAAGACATTTAAAATATATATATAATTTGGCTACAAAATTTAAAACTCACAGACCAATTAAAATATTAAAAATATTTAAAATTTCTTCTTAAGCCAGCCCGGCTTGTTGGAAAAAATGTGTTTTTAGGGCACGGCGGAAGGCACTGAGGTCATGAATTCTCCTAATCTCCGGGGGCAACTGGTTCCAGAGGGTGGGTGCCCCCACAGAGAAGGCTCTCCCCTTGGGAGTCACCAGCCTACATTGTTTGGCTGATGGCACCCTGAGGAGGCCCTCTCTGTGGGAGCGCACGGGTCAATGGGAGGTCATCGATGACAGCAGGCGGTCTCGGAGATAACTAGGCCCTATGCCATGGAGTGCTTTAAAGGTGATCACCAACACCTTGAAGCGCACCCGGAAGACCACCGGAAGCCAGTGCAGCTCGCGCAGGAGCAGTGTTATGTAGGAGCGCCACGCTGCTCCCGTCACTACCCGCGCGGCCGCATTTTGGACCAGTTGGAGCCTCCGGGTGCTCTTCAAGGGGAGCCCCATGTAGAGAGCATTACAGTAGTCTAGGCGGGAAGTGACAAGGGCGTGAGTGACTGTGCACAGGGAATCCCGATCAAGAAAGGGCCGCAACTGGCGAATCAGGCGAACCTGACAAAAGGTCCCCCTGGCTACAGCTGTCAGATGTTCCTCCAAGGACAGCTGCCTGTCCAGGAGGACTCCCAGATTGCGAGCCCTTTCTGCGGGGGCTAAAGACTCGCCCCCGATAGTCAGTGATGGAGTCAACTGACTATATCGGGATGCCGGGAACCACAGCCACTCCGTCTTGGACGGGTTGAGCTTGAGTTTGTTTCTCCCCATCCAGATCCGCACGGCTTCCAGGCACTGGGACATCACTTCGAGGGCATCATTGGGGTGGCCTGGGGTGGAGATGTACAGCTGGGTGTCATCAGCGTACTGATGGTATCTCACCCCAAAGCCACGGATGATCTCACCCAGCGGCTTCACATAAATGTTGAACAGAAGGGGCGAGAGGACCGACCCCTGCGGCACTCCACAAACGAGAGGCCTCGAGGTCGACCTCTGCCCCCCTGTCAACACAAACTGCGACCGGTCGGAGAGAAAGGAGGAGAACCACTGTAATACAGTGCCCCCCACCCCCAACTCTTCCAGCCGGTGCAGCATGATACCATGGTCGATGGTATCAAAAGCCGCTGAGAGATCTAATAGGGCTAGGACAGAGGAACATCCCCTGTCCCGAGCCCTCCAGAGATCATCAACCAATGCGACCAATGCCGTCTCTGTGCTGTGCCCAGACCTGAAACCCGACTGGAACGGATCCAGATAAGATGTTTCCTCCAGGAATTGTGGAAACCGTTGCGCAACCACACTCTCAACAACCTTCGCAATAAAGCGGAGGTTGGAGACAGGACGATAGTTAGCTAATACTGCTGGGTCCAGGGAAGGCTTCTTGAGGAGGGGCCTCACCACCGCCTCTTTCAAGGCGGCAGGGAAGTGACCCTCACTCAAGGAAGCGTTGATAATGCCCTGGAGCCAGCCTTGTGTAACTTGATGAGTTCCCCTTCTATCCCTTCATCTATATCATTTGTGAGGCTATTGCAGAGTACTGGGCCTAAGACAGAACCCTGGGGTACCCCACTGCATACTTCCCTCCATGTAAATGTAGTTCCATTAAGGACCACACATTGAGTGGGGTTGCTCAGTCAGTTACAAATCCATTTGGTGGTGATGTTTCTAACCCACATTTTTCTATCTTATCAAGTAGTAAATTGTAGTCTACTTTAGCAAATTCATTACTGAAGTACAAGAAAATTATATCCACAGCATGTCCACTAATTTAGTCACTTTGTCAAAAAAGCAATAAGATTTGTCTACCATGATGTTTTAGACAACCTCATGTTTTTTCTCAATCTTAAAATATTTTTTCCCATCAATTCCATTGGCTTTTTCATTTTCAAATTCATTGTTAACTTCTTTGTATTTTGTTTATTAATTTTGAAAACAGCTAACCCCCAACACTGTTTTCTACTAATATTTCTATTTCTTTCAGGAGATTTTCCAAAATTATTACTGGATATGCTTGAGAAAGTAACGAAAGAGTTAGTCTTAAACATCAAGACAATATTTTGTAATTGAAGTACACTATGGGTATTTTTCTCTGTCAGCCAAAACGTTGGGATGGAGGATTTTTGTCAACCTAAGGAATAAGGCTGTGACTTGGTTTGAAGTCATTTAAATGTTTTATGTAATCTTGGTGCACCCTAGCACAGCAGCTCACAGTAATTTGCTATTCACTTCTACCATGTGCTTATTATTATACACTCTAGCCCTCTTTCCCCATTTACTCTCTTGCAGCAAACCTTAATACTTCTACCGCCTCACTCATTTTGCCAGTTTGCTCTCCACTGCTGAGATTTTCCTCCTTCTTCCTGCAAAGCCAAAAGCAATTTCCACATTATGGTAATGCAACTCATTTCATTCAATATTGTAAGAGGCCCAATCATCTTGATTGTAACGCCAAAGGCCATACTGTCTGGGAATTCTGAGAATTGAAATCTCAACATGTCTGAAAGGAAGTTAGAATAGGGATAGTTGGATAGACTAGACCCAAACTGGTTGGAGATATAGATATATTTGCCCTATGGCTCACTGAGTGATCTTGCAATCCTACAGGCGCAGCAATCATGAAATTCATCATCTATATTGGATGAATTACTATAACACCACTACCACTGCTTAGCTAGAAACCTCCATTTATCATTCTAACTGCTAAAAATGGGATCTGTCAACAATAAATGTTCCCAGGACTTCAGAAAACAAAAAAAACGGGATTATTCCATAGAAGTGTCTCTCAGTTTCCCATCAAAACACAAAACTATCTTTTTGAAAATAACAAAGAGAAACTTACTAAGAAGAATACTTTGATCAAGTTAACCACAGGAATCAACAGAAAACAATTTGTGTCTATTTTCATATTACAGTACTAGGATAATGTCAGATAATGAAAAATGGACAAGTACAGCCATAGGTTGCAACCCATATATCAAATTAACATTGCTTTAGCAACAGTAATGTAGTACCGAGACAGAAAGTATATAATTTTTTGGCATGTTCTGTCTTTAAGAACAGTGCTATTTGTTCTCCATTTCTGTGACAAAAAGAAAAAAATTAAGGAAATTTGAAGAAAATGAATTAAAATGGTGAAGGTAACATTTTGTCATCTGTCTTCTACTTTAAATTCTACCGATGTATCTCTTTTCAATGTGGAGTTTTTCAGTGCTATCCTGGCTGGGGTATTTGAGGATTCTTACTTGTCCTTTGCCTTTGGCAAGTACAGAAAGAAAAGTTAGTAATCTTTACTTATGACCCCTTTGTAGGCATTCTAGTCCTCACTGAAACCCATGGCTAGAGTATGTCTCATTAACTTCTTCCCTACCAAAGAAACTTTGCTTCAATGAGTTTAGAGCAGGGGTGTCAAACTCACGACCCGCAGGCCAGATGGGTCATGCGCTGGCCACGCCCATGTCAGTTTTGTGAAGGGGAAAAAACTCATGGTATGTCACGTGACAATGCTGTGATGATACGAGTTTGACACCCCTGATTTAGAGGGTTATTTCTATTGTACTTTAAAAACCTCCAAATAAAGCTTTTATAATTAGAAGTAACATAGTGAGGTCATTTCAACAAACACCTGAACTTCTAAGACTATATTATTTATGCCAGAAATACCAAGTCACTTAGTGCACAATTATTTTGTGACACTATTTTCAATCTGTCATTAGCAGTATGTTAACATTCATTTCACTCCTTCCAGCTCAGTGATTTGAAGTGATATACAGTACTTTTTGGAGTATAAGATGCACTTTCCCCTTCCCTTACAGTGGGTGAAAATTGCAGTGCGTCTTATACACCAAATGTTGCCGAAGCCCCACCCACCTGCTGGCCCCCACCCTTCAGCGGTTTTCGGCCTCTGTGCGTTGCTGTTCCAGCCTCCACACACTCCATTTTAGACCTGTTCCAGGCTGTGGGGATCACCACAGCACATTGCCGCCAATTGCCACCTCTGCATGTTGCGTTTTCGGCCTCCACACACCCCATTTTTGGTCTCTGTGCATCGTATTTTTGGCCAGTTCCAGGCAGCAGGGATCAGTGGCGGCAGCAGCAGCAATCCCTGCTGCCTGGAACCAGCCAAAAATGTGACATTCGGAGGCCAAAAATAGGGCAAGCAGAGGCCAAAAACATGACGCGCAGAGGCCAAAAACACACTGCATGGAGGCAGCAATGGGCTGTGGTGATCCCCGCAGCCTGAAACATCTGATTGGCGGTATTCCGGGAGACCAATCCAACCACCAATCAGCTGCTCATGCTGAATCAGGCTGTGATAATGTGCTTAAACTTACCAGGGTGTTTGCTGTTTGCTGTAAGGACACTAGCCAGATGAGTACCGAGGGATGCTGGTAGGCAGAGGCAGAATTTTTTGTTGTTGTTTTCCTCCCCAAAAACTAATGTGCGTCTTATACTCCAGAGTGACTTATACTCTGGAAAAACCTGTATATTTTTAAACTGTTGCACTGAAACCTCAGTTGGAGCAACTAGAAAGCTGAGCCAGAAGATTTAAATCAGCTGTTATTATTACTATGAGACTCTTATGGCAGCTGAACTATTGCCAGGAGTGATAGGGAGGAGACATCCACAAAGGGAATGATACTCAAGAGATTTTCCAGACTAAAAAATTAACAAAGGAAATGTAGAGTTGCCCAGAAATAGCAAATCCAATCAAAGTTTCATGGGGCCAGAGGTAATTTAAACCAGTAGTTCTCAATCTTGGCAACTTTAGGATATCTGGATTTCAACCCCCAGAATTCCCCAGCCATCATATTGCCTAAGGAATATTGGGAGTTGCAGCCCACCCATCTTAAGGTAGCTAAGATTGAGAAATACTGATTTATATCACCCGCCCTACCTTACAATAACCTGTAAGCATGCATAGAATCAGGCTCTGCAATACTACACTATGTACTTACTAAAAGAAATCACTAGGGGAAAAAATATGGGATGCACAGAAGAAAGCACAATGAAATGGAATGTAAGTCTAAGTTCTATTGTTATTGGGGAGTCAGCTTTGTCCCACATTTTAGATTTGTGAAGCAGAAATAGCACATTAACACAAATGTTTTACATTTTCTGTTCATTTTGATAAACTTCAAATAAATATGCTAAGATTTCGGTATATTGTTACCTCACAGCTTATATCTTTTGTACGTAAGATACTTGCATTTTCTTTTTATTTACTATATATCCCACTTTTATTATTTTTATAACTAACTCAAAGCAGTGAATAAACCTAATACTCCTTCCTCCTCTAATTTTCCCTACAGTTACAACCCTGTGAGATGGATTAGGCTGAAAGAAAATGGAGTGGCCTAAAGTCACACAGCTAGCTTTCATGTCTAAGACAGTACTAGAATTCACAGTCTCCCCGTTTCTAACCTGTTGCCTTAATCACTAGACCAAATTGACCCTCCAGTTTATTACAGGTATTCTACATTTAGTGGAAAACAATTATAATGTTTTGCATTCTGATTTCCTTCTCTTTTTGGCTTAATGTTGAAGCCACCTATTAAACCACATCCTGGAATGTGAAGTCAAATGGGCCTTAGAAAGCCTGAGCTACAACAAAGCTAGTGGAGGTGACAGTATTCCAGCTGAGCTATTCAAAATCTTAAAAGATGATGCAGTAAAAGTGCTACACTCAATTTGCCAGCAAATTTGGAAAACTCAACAGTGACCATAGTCACTGTCAGTTTACATTCCAATTCCAAAGAAGGGCAATGCTAAAGAATGTTCAAACTACCACACCATTGCACTCATTTCACATGCTAGCAAAGTTATGCTCAAAATCCTACAAGCTAGGCTCCAGCAGTACATGGACTGACAACTACCAGAAGTACATGCAGGATTTCGAAGAGGCAGAGGAACTAGAGATCAAATTGCCAACATACACTGGATCATGGAGAAAGCTAGGGAGTTCCAGAAAAACATCTACTTCTGCTTCATTGACTATACTAAAGCCTTTGATTGTGTGGATCACAACAAATTGTGGCAAGTTCTTAAAGAGATGGGAGTACCAGACTATCTTATTTGTCTCTTGAGAAATCTATATGCAGGTCAAGAAGCAACAGTGAGAACTGGACATGGAACCACTGTTTGGTTCAAAATTGGGAAAGGAGTTCGACAAGGCTGTATATTGTCACCCTGCCTATTTAACTTATATGCAGAGCACATCATGAGAAAGGTGGGGCTAGATGAATCACAACTTGGAATTAAGATTGACAGGAGAAATATCAACAACCTCAGATATGCAAATGATACCACTCTAATGGCAGAACTAAAGAGGCTTCTGATGCTGGTGAAGAAGGAGAGTACAAAGGTTGGCTTGAAACTCAACATTAAGAAAATTAAGATCATGGCATCCAGTCCTCTCAATTCCTTGCAAATAGATGGGGAAGAAATGGAGGTAGTGACAGACTTCATTTTCCTGGGCTCCAAGATCACTTCAGATGGGGACTACAGCCAAGAAATTAAAAGTTGCTTGCTCCTGGGGAGGAAAGCTATGGCAAATCTAGACAGCATACTAAAAATCAGAGACATCAACCTGCAAACAAAAGTGTGTCAAGGCTATGGTTTTCCCAGTTGCAATGTATGGCTGTGAAAGTTGGACCATAAGGAAGGCTGAGCGCCAGAGAATTAAGGCCTTTGAACGACGGTGCTGGAGAAGACTTCTGCGAGTCCCTTGGACTGCAAGATGATCAAACCGGTCAGTCCTAGAGGAGAGCAACCATGACTGCCCTTTAGAAGGCCAGATCCTGAAGATGAAACTCAAATACTTTGACCACCTAATGAGAAGGAAGGATTCACTGAAGAAGAGCCTAATGCTGGGAAAGATTGAGAGCAAAAGAAGAAGGGGACAGCAGAGAATGAGGTGGCTGGATGGAGTCACTGAAGCAGTAGATGTGAGCTTAAATGGACTCCAAGGGATGGTAGAGGACAGGAAGGCCTGGAGGAACGTTGTCCGTGGGGTCGCGATGGGTCAGACACGACTTTGCAACTAACAACAACAAATTAAATCACATGGAAAGCAAAATGCAACCCTTGAGTAAAAAGCAGCTGCTCCACCTGTTGATGAACATGAGATAATACAGTGTAATTAAACATGAGATAATACAATCACATTGCAACACTATGCCATCAACTCAAATGGAATTTGAATATGGTTCCCCCCCATTTCTCCATTCCTTCACTTTCAATATACAAGTTAATTCTGCTTGTCTTATTACCTGAATCTTGTAAGGCTGGTATTAAAATTAAAAGCTACATTAGTATAATTAAGCAATTTCCAAGAAATAAAGAAGGCAGCCAAGTTAGAAGTGCTGGCAATAATCAGAAAGTTGACTTTAACATAGCTTGCTGCATTCACATAGCTGCACTTAAGTAAGGGTCATTTCATTCTTCTGTGTTGCCTTAACAAAGGGCCATCAAACTCTTGGCCCGTGGGCTGGATGTGTCACTCGCTGGCCATGCCCACACTTGGTTTAGCAAAGGGGGAAAAAGTCCCAATATGTCACTTGATGCTGCCGTGATGATGTCAATTTCACATCCCTGCCTTAGCATATTTTATTTCTGGATGCACGGTATCATCTAATGAGGATTAGAGAACCATGAAAAAAGATAAAGATTTATGCCAGGAAACAAATTAGCAGGACCCTCAGTATAGTTGCATGAAACATTGCACCATAAATTAACCCATCAACCTTCGGCTAAGCCAGTTTGGGAATCCAAGTAATGAAGTTAGTTTATGGTTCAGTACATCAAACAAACCCAGAGAAAGGAATTGATGGAAAGCACCAGAGGTAATTTTACTATGGGTAAACATGTCTTACAAATACAGTGCATCCTGAAGTTTTTGCCTTTCTTTCAAAAGGTTATTATTGTGAAAATATGAATGTGGTTAGGGATGGAAGGTATCATAAAAGGAAGGATGATTATATACAACATGTCTTTTTCCCCCATGAGACACTATTCCTAATGAGAGATAATTTCTAAGTTTACAGTCAGGATGCTTGAGATTCAAACTGAGATGGGAGAAAATAGTAGCCCCATTTAACTAAACTTCATTTCTTGATATTCATAATCAAATTTACAAGATATCCTTGTAAATTTCTGAGGATTTTTCAGAACTCTTTTGAGAACTGAGGCATATGTGCTCCTATATCTGTCTTCATTGCCTTTGGGGGTTATATTCTCCTTGTACTGCTTCTTTAATCAAGCCAGCTTCCTATGAGATCTTGGTTATGTTTTGCATTCTCTCCCAGCCCTCCTTAGTTTTTGTTACTCATTGTCCTCCTTCCTTCCTGAACAACCTAATTTGCCATACTAATAGCAAATATTGTTGTACAGTTCAACTATCTAAGCTGAAAGCATAAAGCATGATCTTGGTTTCATGCCACTTTTCAAGGCATCATGTTTCATTAATAGCTGTCTACTTGAATGAATCCTTCACTACATAGAATTGATTAAAGCCAGTCTGCTATCACAACATACAGAAGGACAAAAACAGCTTTAAAAATACAATAGTGACCAAAGATGCATCTCAGTTGTTGCTTTTTGACAACTAGTAGTTATTTGAACTGTTGCTTTTGTGTATACTTCAAACATTATATGGAATTTATCTTTCTAATATAAAAGTTGACTATATATAATGTAATCCTCCTGAACCACATAACAAGCTCACCTGCTTTTGAACCACTTAATATATAATTTTTATAAAATTTTAAAACAAAAGTTCTGATTGCACCTGTAATTACCAATCACTTAACTTTGAGAAGCACATCTTGCCATAGTGGCTAATAGCTCTTAACATTTCTAGAAGATAAGAGGTGAGCACATAGTCTTTTCAACTAATGTAACTGCATTTGGATATTGCTTTTATAGAATTGCATAAGAGGTAGCATTTCACTCAAACCTAGCATCTGGTGATATATGAACACATCTCTATTATCATCTTTATGTATCTTTTGCTTTCTTCCAATCTGGGAGAAGGGGGTATTTCCTAGTCTAGTCTACAATCCTGTAAGATAGATAGATGATGTCTCCCTCCCTCCCTCCCTCTCTCTCCCTCTCTCTCTCTCTCTCTCTCTCTCTCTCTCTCTCTCACTATTATTGAGTGAGGTACCATCTATTCTATATCTGTGTGTGTGTGTGTGTGTGTGTGTGTGTGTGTATACACACTCAATAGTAGTAACTGTGAGAGGGATCTTGGAGTCCTAGTGGACAATCAAATGTATGAGGCAACATTATACTGACCTGCCAAAAAAAGCCAACACAGTCCTAGGCTCCATTAATTGAGGGATAGAATCAGGCTCACATGAAGTGCTAATACCATTTTATAATGTCTTGGTATGACCAGACTTGAAATATTGCATCCAGTTTTAGTTGCCACTGTATAAAAAAGATGTTGAGACTGTAGAACAAAGATAATTAGGGGACAGGAGAATAAAACATACAAAGCATGGTTGCAGGAATTGGGTATGTCTAGGGCTGATATGATAGCAGTGTTCCAATGTCTACGGGGTTGTCACAAGGAAGAGGGTGTCAACCTATTCTAATCAAGGAGAGAACCAACCTAGAACTAAGGAGAGATTTTCTGACAGAGCAATTAATCAGCGGAACAACTTGCCTTCAGAAGTTGTGGGTGCTTCAACCCTTAAGATTTTAAAGAATTTGGACAACCATTTGTCTGAAATGGTGTAGAGTTTCCTGCTTGAAGACGAGAAGACCTCAAAGTCCTTTTCAATTATGTTATTCTGTTATTCTATATCCTGCCTTTATTATTTTTACTAATCATTCAAGGCAACAATGATTGAACACACCTTTCTCCCCCTATTTTACCCACAACAACAACCCTGCCAGGTGGGTTGGTCAGAGAGAGAGTGACTGGCTCAAGGTCATCCAGCTGACTTTCAGGGCTAAGGTGGGACTAGAATTCAGTCTCCCACTTTCTAACCTGATGCTTTAACTATTAGAGCAAACTGGCTCTCATGTGTTGATGTTTCACTGGCTTCTTATTAGTTTTAGTTTCGAAAGAGGGAATAACTGAAGTGTCTATTTATTTGTGTTGTTTAGCCAGTTACCAAATCATAATAAATCTTCTTCTTAACCTACACTTACTAAATTTACTTCAGTATTATTTTGCACAATTGCTCATGTATGAAAATTTGAATCTGCATTCAATTTCGGGGGGAGGAGGGTTGCCTACTGTTTATTTATTAGTCATATTTCTATGCCACCCACTCTCTGAGGACTCTGGGAGGCTTACACCAATTGACAGTATACTAAATAGCATATTGCCCCCAACAATCTGGGTCCTCATTTTACCCACCTTGGAAGGATGGAAGGCTGAGTCAACCTTGAGCCGGTGAGATTTGATTCACTGTTCTGCTGAACTAGCAGTCAGCTGAAGTAGCTGCAGTACTGCACTCTAACCACTGCGCCACCTCGGCTCTTTGAATCTGCGGGTCTACTGAGCTTCCAATAAAAGAAAATGGGACTTAAGTAAAAATCAACCTATTATTGATTCTTATTAGTAATCCCAAATATTCCAAAATTAGACAAATTTAAACAGATGGTTGAAAACAGGACCATTGTCTCTCTTTATTCCAAAGACTAAATGCAGTGAACCATTGTCATCCTGGCATTACTATCCTTTCTAATATGTAGACATTTACAAGGAAACAGGTTTGTACATCATGATTCTGCAAGAGAAACTATGACAGAAAAAACATTTAGTAAAACATAGGGGGGTTTTCTGACCCTTCTCCTAATGTAATGATCCTAAATCTCACAGAATAATCTAATGGATATAAACAAACACAGAGAAAATATCTTTGATAAATAATGGGTGCTGGCTCCACTCAAAAACCTCATTCATCTGAGTATGGGGCATTCCCTGTGAGGAAAAGGAAAATACCAAGAATCTGTTTAAAAAATATTCCTTCCACCTGGCAGTGGTGGTTTTGGTTAAATAAGGCTTCGGGTGGAACAACGGTGCAGTCTACGCCTGAGATTGCTGACCATAGCTTGTTTCTGCCTGCTGCCCTGCCTAAGGACTGTCCACTTTTCTAATGCCCAATACAACTGCATATACTGGTTCCCGCTTCAACTAGAGACTGGATCCTTCCAAATTCTAAGCACCAAATTTGTGAGCACTCCCACTGCTCTATGCTATTTTATCTTTCCTGAAAACAAGATAGAGATAGATTATAATTATAGCATTCTCACAATCTTTTAAGATAGTCATCCAATTCATATATGAGAGAGGATTAACTTTGACAAATTCATGTTTATGCTATTTTCAAAGTTCTTTCAGATTGGTTTCTTTATAATTTGTTACAGAATTGTCTTAGATCCAGTTTCAGATTTATTGACAATCAAAAGATAGGGAAATTAGTTCTCCATTAGTCATTTGCCATTTCTTGACCATTTTCAAGAATAACGCAAAATGTTTTGGCCAAACCATCTGCAAATTATTTCACCTGACCCTGAAGATTTACACTTCCAGAGAGTACATACAGATGTATGTACTCCCTGAACAGATCATGGGGGGAAGGGGGGAAGCTAGGGCAGAAAATATTCTCTCTCAGGTTATTGGGGGGGGGGGAATAATATAATACATCACTGGACTTTTAAAAAGCACATTCATGGGGAAAATAAGGTAGTTCGATGAAATAAAAACCATACTTTTAAAAAACTCCACAAGATTTCAGACCAGCTACTTCTATGTATAAGTATATAATTATTGTAGCACTATATGTACTTTCACAGGAGTCAGGGTTAAAGTTAGTTCTAAAAGATATTACAGAATGTAGTCAGCATTGTTTTATTTGAAAAGGCATTCCTGCTTCTGTGAAACACCCAATGGATTGTTAGCATTCCACAAATACAAGCATGCTACCTAAAATGGATTGAAACCTCAAGGACAAAACATAGGACAGTAAAGTTGCCCTGAATCTGCTTTGGTGGTCAGTGGGAGATTATTAGAGGGTGGTGTTATATTTTTCTGCCTCCAGAAAGGGATATTGGACCATTCAAACAATATGACAAGCAGCCCTGTCTTATTTACTTGTTAGTATCAACATAAGAATGGGGAGAGGGGGAAAACTCTTCGGCCTGACTCTATGACTGAAACTGAATGGTAGCCAAAATATAACTCAACCATTTGTTTTTAATTCTTAAAAAGATAAACTGTTTTCACTTGTTCCTCAATTTATTTTAATCACGTTTGTTAACCTGTATTTATGTTAATCAACTTTTAGTTGTGGCTACTTTTAACATATAGTACATTTTATCACTCTCTATTGATTTTGATCAAATTGTATTCTTAATTACTGCATTGTAATCATTGCTATTATTCTGCTAGGTAGAGTATGCCAACTAAACCTGTATTAAATTTCAAATTCTTCTTATTTTCCACACTACCAGTATTAGGGTATGGTCAGTGAAGTCTATGAACTTTATATTCTTTCGCATCTTTTATTGACTAGTTTAATAGCCATCATTAGAGTAACCATCCTCAGTAGAGAAATCTGAGGTCCTTTGTGTAGGTTTTTTGTCACCAACCCTTATTTAAATAAATGGAATCTGAAAACCTATATATCAAACTCATCAGCAATTTTGGAGACAATAAAATAATTAAAATTAAGTGAAATTGTGAGCCAAGTATAGAATTCTCACACTTCAAATGAGAGGACACAAACACAAGTCAGGAAAAGTTAAGCTTCTCCAGCTTATTGTTGTTTTTAGCCATTCTCAGATTTGGTCAGCTGCATTTCAGCAGTAAATTCACGTACAGAAACAGAAGGCTTAGTTAGAAAAAAATAACTGTGCATTAACTGTTTGCTATTGGTGTCTAGGTTACTAGAATGAGATGCCAGAGTCCCATCTGCCCAGTAGATAATGATGTACTTCGTGCATCAAAATGGATGGGTTCCCAAAAAGACCAGGTGGTGATTCACCTGATCTTTAGACCTTATAGAGTTAAGTCCCTGGGCATAATAATAGAAGGCAGAAATACTAGAAACAGTGGTTATTACCATATCTACAGCAATCTCCAAAGTACAATTATATGTTTCCAATAGAAGAGAATACGCGTAGCTCAGAGTTGAACTGTAGAGCCCTTGGTGCTCTGAGCTTGCTTGTTCACTTGCAGATGTTTCATTCCAGACTAAGTAGCATCATTAGTGTGAGTTAGTGTGGGGTTTGCTCCTTGTTTATGTACAGTAGCTTGCCCTGCCAAGGTTGGTGGAGGTGATTATTAGGGTTTTGTTTTCAGCTCGGCTCTCTGCTGACTGTTAATCTCTATTTGGGTATAAACGGCTGGAGAGGATTTATTCTGGTCTTTTTGTTTCTTTCTTAACTTTGTTATTGTCTCTTTTGAATGGTGTGTGTGGGGTGTGTGTGTGTGTGTGTGTGTGTGTGTGTGTGGTGCTATTGGAAGCCACAGAAGATGAAGAGATGGAGCTAACACTTCATCTCTAATGCAAGGGCCTGCTGGGAAGAGAGAAGAACTGACCAAAGGCACTCTACAAGATTATTGGCCAGAAAGAACCTCACCCACCAAAGGAACAAGTCCAAATACCACCCTGGCATTTTCTAATACAGGATAATTTACTTGTACTGGGTTTACAAAAGGCATGTTTTGAAGAATCTCATGAGAAGTGACCAAAAAAATGAAAAGAAATTAAGTTCTATGACATAATTTGAATGGGTTAAAGATTCTTCGTTAGACGTAAAAATATATAGTTGGTTTATTTGATCAAGATTAAAATAAACATGTTATTATCTTTGGTAAACCTTTGTGAACTTTTGCTGGCACAAGAACTCAAATGACTGTGCTTTCTGGAATATGGGAAGAAGAAATCATTTGTTGTATTTTAAGAGAAGATGATAAGTTACTAAAATTGTTCATATTTGCGGTGAAGGTGCAAAGTCACTTCATATATTTATTTTATTTTCTTTGCTATATTTTTACTTTTCTTTCTTTTCTGTTCCTTTTTCTATTTCTCCCTTTTTTCTTTTTTTCCCTGCACTTTCTACTCTTTTTATTTTTGTGTATTTGTTCAGTTTGAATTAGTTTTTACTGTTATAACTATAGTGTTTAATAAAATTGCCATCAAAAAAAGAAGCCATGAATGATCACTATAGGTGGCACTTGCTAAACAAGGATTATCTGTAAAGTTCTTTTTCTAAATTGAATATAAGATATCATTTTTGCATGCTATTAAATCTTGAATTTTTAAAATCTGTCTTTTGCTTTTCCTTGGAGTTTAGACTAAGTATAAAACCATAGTAAGTATATTATTTAAACATGTTTTTATCCCACTTTTCCATGAAACCAATGATAAAAGATGTACTTGTGTGTACACTGCCCAGAGTCATATCGCCAGCTATATAAGTGTGATTAATAAATAAGTAAATTTAGTACCACTGAGTCTAGCTAATCTTTCTAATTTCTCTCTTCTTTCTTTGCAGGGATGACATGCCAAGCCCGAAGTTCTTACATTACCAGTGAAATTCTGTGGGGTTATCGTTTCACACCTGTTCTCACCCTAGAGGATGGATTTTATGAAGTTGATTATAATAATTTCCATGAGACATATGAAACCAACACCCCATCTTATAGCGCCAAAGAATTGGCAGAGATGGCCAGTCGAGCAGAGTTACCCCTTACTTGGTCTGTTTCAAGCCACTTAGATCAGCATGCTGAAATGGAGGCTGGAGAGGAAGCTAAGAGCCATGAAGAACAAGCAGAAAGGAATGGTGATGTGGCCAATTTAGAGAATGAATCCAAAGTTTAGAACTGAATGAGGGGACAGAAAACATTAACACTTTCAAAAGAGGGGGGAAAACAGCAGTCTAAAATGTTTACTGTCTGTCCATCCATCAATAAGATCAGTGAAGATTTGGGTTGAAGCTGCAATATTGTATATTTTCCTATTTTGTTTTACCTTTTATTGTTCCACTTTTTAGTTGGAGAAATCAATATTCTCATACATAAGCAAGTGGCTTTTGTTTTGTTTTGTTTTGTTTTTGATGACAAAAAGCAAAAATACATAGATCAGGGCAAACATGAATGGAGAATCTGTAGGTAATAATTATTACTGACCTGAGCTTTAACTCCAGATTTTTATATTTCTCCAAAATAGATTTAAATGATATGCCTTTATTGCAGCTTTAAGACCCAAGATATGCAGAAAGATCTGCAGATCAATACGATACTGTATTTCTGTAATTTCTTTCTCTTTCACTTTAATAATAAATCCAGCATGTACAAAAGTATTGTAGTAAAGAATCTTTAAATAATGTACATTTGTGTGTAATTAATTTTAGACTTAGGTTTAGAATTTAGAAAATAATGAGATGCAAAAAAAAAATCCTTTAAAAACTCACTACTAAGAAGGCATTTCTGTTTTAAACCAGTTTATTATTAGGATTTGATTGGCACCTTTTAAACTGCCCCATTAATGCATGCCATTTTCATCATACCAGACTGGCAGCTATTTAGAGTACCTCACTATTTTCTTACGCGACAATTTAGCTAACTCTAAAAAGCCATAGGTCTGAATTGGGGTGGGGCTGGGCTGGGGAGAGGGCAGAGATGTTATAACATGATTCCTGATATACTGTGAAACTGTTTACAAAATTATCTTGGTTTTTTTTTTTTAATGTTAAACAGTGAAAGCATTTCATGCTTAGTTGGGTCGTGCAGCTAGACTTTAACTGTGCCTGATTCTTGTCAAAAACAGGAGTTCTTGTATGACATTTGTCATTCACAGAAGTTTGTCTGCACGCATGTGTGTGTGTTGATCTGTTATTTCCTGCTAAGTGCAATACTTTTAGGAAGCATTGACTTTCAAACAAACACCTGTGTCATTTGAAATATGCTGGGGAAATGGAGCAGTTGTGTAAGCATTGGAGATTTCTGAACATTATTTATAGCTCATTGGAAACCTCTTCAGCTGAAGTTCTGTCTGAAAGAAAACTACTGAATGGACTACTGAGTTTCATTATTGTGGTAGAACATCGTACGTCTTAAGTATTCTTCTGAATATTTTCATAGCTAGACAATCTTTAAAAAGGATTGTCTCATGAGATACCGGTGTATCAGCCTTGAACAGATATCTTTTCTGTATGTTAGTGAGCATAGTTTCTAGGCCTCATTCTGTCATCTTTACTTATGAGTAGTGCCTTGCTTGACAGAATCAGATTCTTCCAATTGTGGATTACTGCAACTGAATTGACCCAAAATCTAAATATCTATCATATAGCTCCCAGCATATGAGTCCATCCAGTCACTAAACCTGCTGAGACACCGTGAGCAACAAACATCAAGTGCTATTCAATTCACACTCAGATTGGTTCCAGTTTTAGCTCCACAGAAAATACTGTAAGAGAATTGTAAGGATAATATTGTTATTCATTTTTATTAATTTTATCTTACTACAGGTAGTCCTCAACTTATGACCACAATTGAGCCCAAATTTTCTGCTGCAAAGTGAGACATTAATTGAGTTTTGCCCCATTTTACGATCTTTCTTGCCACAATTGTTAAGTGAATCACTACAGTTGTTAAGTTAGTAACACAGTTGTTAAGTGAATCTGGCTTCCTCATTGACTTTGCTTGTCAGAAGGTCACAAAAATTGGTCACATTACTGCAGTACATTGCAGCCATCATAAATATGAGTCAGTTGTCAAGCATCTGAATTTTGATCATGTGACCACGGAGATATTGCAATGGTCATCAGGGGCGGGTTTCAAAACCGGTCACTACTGGTTCGATTGTGGGCACGTGCGTGCTTGCGTACGCGTGCAACACTTCTGCACATGTGCAGAAGTGTCCAGGTGGGTGGGTGGAGCCTCCCGCCGCCACCGCTACCGGTTCACCTGATCTGAGGCGAACCGGTAGCAACCCACCACTGATGGTCATGTGAAAAACAGTCATAAGTCACACTTTTTTCACTGCTGTTGTAACTTTGAACTATTATAAGTCAAGGACTACCTGTACTTCTCTTTTTCCACAGGAGCTCAAAGCAGTTTTCAAGAAAACAATAAAATATAATCAACAATCCTATAAATAAATAAATAATTTTTAAAAAGCTAATGATAATACTAAAATACAGACTGGTCCCGAAACAGAGTGCTGTTTTCTTACAACCACCAAGAATAAGTGCTTTTTATTACCATTTCAAAGAATAAAGTATGGGACCTACAGTACACTTCTTTGAACAGTTGAAATTGAGATATCCCCATTGAGAAGAACATGGTCCTAGATGCTGCATCATGAACAGAAATAACCTATGAGACTATGAAATGGTCTTCCCAGGCAATGTTAGAACACAGTTTGGATAACTTGGGGAAAGTGATATTTTTAAGCATTTAGTTCATCTGATTTTGGTATCTTTGAGGGTAAGGTAAGCTTAGATAGCTAACAACTTATTAAGCAACAATTACTCAATAAATACTTAACCTCTTATTCATTAATGAATAATAAGATTGTGTGGCAAGCCATCAATAAATTACTAGTTTAAAGGAAAACTTACCAAGAGATATATTATTATTCCAGTCTCCAAAAAAATATTCCATAGCAATAATACTATTGATTTATCTTATCTGATTGACACTCATTGGCCTTCTTTCGGTATAATATTTGCAGCTATGTTTCCTAAGTCTGCCCCATGTCTGAAAATACATGGGAAACCATTTATGCTGAACCAGAGAAATGGCAATTTTTTCCTAGGGACAAAACTATGAAGAGCACCATATATAAATCTAAGAAGCTCCTCATGGAAGTGCTCTGATCTATACTCTGTAAAATGACATCTAAATTACTTCACAAATAATTCACAAGTCAAGTGAGGTTAACCTAACGCTGCATCTTAAAATCATCCCAATTCTAATCATTTACACTTCAACTTTACCATCGGACAGTTTTAAGCCGTTTTCCACCATTTATCTGTTGCTGAATATTTTTACATAATAATATAGTGATGCCTTGCTGATGACCATATCTGCTGCTGGCGTATGGTACAGTAATCCAAATTTTTGTGCATTATGGAAATGAAAGGAAATTGATTCATTAAATGCCACATAATGTTGTACTGCTACAGGAACTCAGTATCACAAGTATACATTTTTTTTTTGTCATAGCTAGCAAGATGTCTGAAGAGTTCTAAAGATAAACTGTAGCCAACAAAATTCTTGTGGATGCCTCTTTCAACAGAACTAAAGCAGTTTGATTTACATTGACACGTTTATCCCAAATAGGCCCCAATAAATTCAGTAGCCATCAGTCTTCAGAGTAAATAACTGCTCACTCAAAGGGAGGCTGGCAGAAAAAAAAAGAGAGAGAGAGAATTGTGATTATCGAAGGCAATTGTTGGAATTCAATACCATGAAGTGAGCCAAAATGAGGCATTTCTGTCGAAAAAGAAAACTAATGGCAGCCTTAGTTTTTCATTAATTCCTGCTTGGCCTGTGATTCTTTTAAAAAATGACATTACTTTTTTTGTACAAAAATATAACACCATTTAACATACATAACTCAGGTGAAATCTAGTAGGCAGGCAGAAATTTTTCACTGTGATAAATACTTCCCATTAATTTCACTTGACTGTGCTGATTTTCACTGGATATAGTTACAGTTGTTTCATGAACTGATTACTTGGAACTCCTAGAAGCCCTGCTCTCTTCTAGGCTAAGAATGCCCTACTGAATTGGACTGAATGCCAGCTACTCCCATTATTTAGTGTATTTCAGAAAATGTTTTATTACAAGGTGACTCCATGTGACTTGCACTACTTTGACAGTTCCCCAAAAGGCATTTTGGTGTTCACGTTGCATAAGTAAGGTTGAAAAGTTTTAACAGAACACATACACAATTGCTACTTTCTTTAATTTCGTCTTTTGAAATAAAAGCTCTTTTCATTGTAGATAATGTGAATATGTAGTTGGATACTCTTTGTGTGCATCACTGTGTCAGAATATGCTGATTATTTTTGTATATATAGCTTTTCCTGAACCCATATAACTCTAGAATTGTCTTGAGATGGCCAACAAGGAGTTGTAGATGGGTATCTGTCTCTGGCTGGTGTATCTATGTTGGATTTAGTAGGAATTTCATAAATTGATAAATTTCAAAGTTTATTTACATTGATTGCATTATGGTTTTTCCTTTTTGGATTGAAGCACCTTTCTGTCAGGCTACACATAGGAGCAGAAGAGGATTCACATGTCAAAAAAGTGTATAAACAACATGTATATGTAAGAAAGAAACCATTTGGATTAAAAATCATATTCAATTTTAGATGGAGTGGGATCAGAAGGCAAAAGAACATGATGATAATTTTTTTTCATAATATTAGCTTTGAGTATAATTCTAATTGCTCACAATTCCAAGCACAACTTTAAGGCCTCAGAATGAAAGCTTTTCTAAAATGGCATAGTAATGCAATAAGACCATTCATAAATAGCCTTAAAACAAAGAGGCTCAGGGGGACAAAAGATTAGAAAGTACAGGTAGTCCTCAATTTATGACCATAATTGAGCCCAAAATGTATGTTGTTAAGTGAGAAATTTGTTAAGTGAGTTTTGTCCCATTTTACGATTTTTCTTACCACATTTGTTAAGTGAATCACTAACGTTTTTAAATTAGTAACACAGCTGCTAAGTAAATCTGACTTCCCAATTGTCTTTGCTTATCAGAAGATTGCAAAAGGTGATCACATGACCATGGGAACCTGCAACCGTCATAAATATTAAGCAGCTAGCAAGCATCGAAATATAAACCATGTGACTATAGGGGTGCTCCAGCAGTGATCAGTGTGAAAATGGTCATAAGTCACTTTTGAATGGTCACTAAACAAACTATTGTAAGTTGAGGACTACCTGTAATTGAGTCGGGGATGGGGTGTCCATAGACAGTGAGAAGTTTCAACACAGAACTTATTGACTTGCTTGCAAATGAGAATTTCTACGAGGAAAAAAAAGTAAAAGAGAAAGCTAGTTTGGGATGATCAGCTTTTGTATCTATAATTTTTAGTGGGCTTCCAATATTTAATAAATTTAATAGGAAATTTATTAAGATTTATAAACAGAAAAAAGAGTGCTTTTTATTGAAGTTATCTGAAAACCCCATCATTTTCTTTTGGGTTCTTTAGCACCGAAAAATAAACTGCATCATTCTGGCACATGCATGTGTTAAGCTGTAAAGCTGTAAACAGGACACAAAGCTTAATGTCTCTCTTGCACTGTCTTTGTTTATTAACAATTAAGCATCTGATGTAAAGTTTATGGAATCTCATTTTTTTGTAATATAAGCTGAAAAAGTCAACATTTCCGAAACTTTCAGTGGGGAAGTTTCACCAATATTTTGTACTAAGAATGTCCCACACACTTCTATTTTTTTACAATGGAGTTTAACAATGTATTTTGTGACAGTGATTTCCACTGAAATGTTGAAAACAAGGGAAGAATGGAATGCTATTTATTAACAACAGTTTTCAAAGCTGATCAACACTGAGTAGTGTTTTTCATTCTTCATAGTGTGTTGTTACTAGTTAAACTGTTGCCTATTAAAATATGAATATTTTATCTTTTGGATCCTCACCCCCTTTTCCATGTCTTCAATAAAGATGAGTAAATAAATAATCAAATTAAAACTCAAAGCCAGGTATTAAAATGACAGATTCCACAAAAACAAAATCAATTCCAGGTGTGGGGAAAACCAAAAGGAATTGTTATTCTTTCTGTTCTTAAAAAAATGGGGAAAACTTTTTTAGTCTTACTATCCTAGATATAAAACATCCTCATCAAATAAGTGGCCTGTAAATTATTTGGATTTAAATATGAAATGTCTCAGCAGATAATCCTTTACACCTTGTCCGACACAATTTCCACTGGATTGGAAAGAACTCATTTAGAAGAATCACACACAAATTTTAAAAATAAATAAAAAGGACTTAATGAAACTTAGATCTGAGTAAGACTGTGTCGTTAATTGACATTTTAGGAACACTTATCGTGCAGATGCTCAGTTTCTGGATCAGGACCAGGTTGAAATGCCTACATTTGTATTTCCTGCAGATGTTGTTCATTGATATTTTGATTACTATATATCCTGTGCAATTTATAAAATGCAGGTAATCAATATATACAATACATCTGAAACTGACTGTTCATCTTTCATCTTCATTTTCCAGGTTCCCAAGCCTTGAGGCTTCTGGATAAAATGAAGGTTCTTTTTTTTTTTGTTTTGTTTTTTTTGTAGCCTTAGATTCATAAACCAGTTCATATAACTTTCCCCCTAATTTTAATGGAAGCAGTATGTTATTTATTAATTGCCAAGTCCATTTGCATCCTGTACAGAACCTTCTAGAATTATTCAAATTAAACCTGGGCAGGGGGATAAACCAGACAAATCTCATTTTAGCATTAAATTAAACCCATAAATTATTATCAAATTACCTGATATTATGATGTTACAAATACTTATTATGTCTATGAATTGTCTGCTTATATCTTAACATTAGAACAACTAGTTGTATAACTCAGGTTCAGTAGGCTTAACATCTGCAGGTTCAAGACAATGGAAGACCTGTAAGATTCCCTGGTGCACGCTATAAACATTTCTTTTAATGAAATGAACTGTTCATTGTTGATTTGATGCAGATAATGGTTAATGAAGTGTACTTCTTATTAAAATTATGTGATTAATTTATTGCCATGAAAGTACTGAAAAGACTTTTTAATACCAATGATGATTCTAAGAAAGTCAGATATCTTCACAGGGATTTTTTTCATGTTGATTTCCTTTAAAAATAAAGATTAGTTAAGACTCTGGACAAGATATCCGGTGGTCCTGGAAGAGTTTTCTTCATTTCCTCAGGCACGAGGAAACAACTTTGTAGATAGAATTCTTAACTTTTCTTCAATATATGAAAAGTAATACTTTGGCATAGTTACAATTTTTATCAATTAGTGTAACTCAAAGTCAAAGCTTGTGAATACTTCATGTTGTCATTACATGTGGTATTCACACGAGGAAACAAATTAGCAAACTGAAGAAAGGTTCCAATAAAGGAGAATATTTGTAGCTCAGGGTTGAAATGAGGAGTCCTTGGTGCTCTCTGAGGTTGCTTGTTTCTTGCAGACATTTCATTATCCTAACTAGGTAATATCATCAGGGCTAGTAAGGAATGCTATTTTTCAGTTCAGATCAGCATAGATTAACTGCAAGATCAACTTCAGATCAACAATCAAGTAAGCAATACCCCAATCACGAAACTGCCAAAGAGCCATTAATAAACAGCCCAACCAAAGAATCCCTAAGACCACCCCCACCCACACAGACAGGCAAGACACTAGAATATAAACTGACAGCAAACAGCACCCCTTACTAGCACTGATAATGTTACCTAATTAGGATAATGAAACGTCTGCAAGAAAACAAGCAAGCTAAGAGAGACCAATAGACCCCTGAGGAAAGGTTGTTTGGTTTAAATTATTTTTGTTAATGAACCTTAAAGAAAATATTTTAAGCGGCCTTAATTTTGCAAATCTAGTACCATTCTGTTTCTTGTAGCATATCCAAAATTTAACCCTATCCTACATCCTTTAAGATTTTAATATATGCTGACATTATACTCAATTCAAAGTAGCAAGCAATAGACCCACACACTCTCATTTGTCTCATTTGTGTAGAGGAGATGCATGTATGAAATCTTACATAATTCTGTATTGTCTGTAATTTTCCTGAGGATCAGATATGTTGATCTAAGGAACAAAAACAAAGAGTCAATGATCACAAACACTTCCTTGCATAATGTTTCAGGCACAAAACCTTAAGAAGGCAGACATTAGGTTCCTCTACAACAGGGGTGTCAAACTCAATTTCATTGAGGGCTGCATCAGGGTTGTGTTTGACCTCAGGGAGCCAGAGTAGGCGTGGCCAGGGTGGGCATGGCCAGCTTGATGTCACTCATGTCGGGGGCGCCTGTGGTGGCCCGAGTGCTTTGCCAGAGAAAACAGGCTCTCCTCCTGCAATCCTCTGCCAGAGTGTGGCCGTCCCGAGCACCATTTTTGCTGGCAGAGGCACTGCGAGCCAGTCCTTCACTGTTTCCAGGGTGGCCCTGTGGGCCAGAGCTAAGCACCCCGCAGGCTAGATCAGACCTCCAGGCCTTGAATTTGACACTCCTGCTCTACAATATTCCCTTCAGCTTTTCAGAATGCTATTTATCATGCCATTTGGTCTGTCCCCTGTAACACTCACCCCACCCCATTCTCCAAGCAGGTGGGCATACCTCCAAGGAAATTGCAATGCAAGAGCTATCTTTTTTTTCTTTTAAAAATGGGCACATGTTCTTTTAAAAAGGCAATACTATAGATAATATCATGTTTATAATGCCAGAGATGAAAGATATAAAAGAAGGAACTATTTTTCTAGAAGAATATCTTTGCAACTATAGCTTTCTATTGTCTTCTTGCTTGTTCTTCTTTACTTCTATACTATGAAAATGTAGGAAGTTTCTATTCAAAATGTTGACTTGGAGGCAATTTGATCAAATTATCTCTTTGATTGAATCTTCAAGGTGAATTGCTCACATGATGTATCAAATCATACATTTTTGAATTAATTTGAACATTTAATGGACATGCAAATGCACACATATTTTTCTGAAACTTTGGATGAACTATTTTTTAACTGCAGATATGAATAAAAATATCTCCTTAAATCAAATAAAAAATTCAAATTGCACTTTGATCTGATTCATTCATCCATAGTATTAGTACTTTTAAAGAGAAGTTTCCCTACAAGAGATAAAACCTGAGGAAACTGGGGGGGAGGGAGAAGTAGTCCCTATCTCCATTAGACTGGTTGAATTTTCTCTTAAATAAAGTTCAAATTAAAGAATTGATCAGTTCAGCCTCACTGCTGGAATTAGCTGCATACTTCTACATTAGTGCAATGTGGAAAACAGTTGCACATTGAAGCAATTTATGCATGATATGACAAGAAGCTGCTTCCACACCCAAGGCAAGACTAGGTGTGACTTTCCCTATTTCTAGTCTAGCACTTTCACACACCACTAGCTCTCAAATAATTAGAAACCATTGAGCCAGTTTGGTGTAGTGGTGAAGGCATCAGGCTAGAAACTGGGAGACCATGGGTTGTAGTCCTGCCTTAGGCACAAAGCCACCTAGCAAAACTTGAGCCAGTCACTCTTTCTCAGCACTAGAAAGGAGGCAATGGCAAAAACCCCTGCAGGTATTAGTCCACGTCGTTGGCAGATATCAAAAATTGACCAAACCCACACCCCATTCCGCAAAATGGTTTATTTAACCCTTTATGATGACAGATTGAGAAAATCAATGAAGGAAACAAGAATAAGAGATTTTTAATGTGTCACGGATTATTATTTGGGTAATGTAAAGGGTGGAACTTGAGGGGGGGGCAAACAGCTATGTAAGAAAAGGAAAAAGTGAAACTGAAGTAAAATAGAACGCGCAGAGAAAAAAAGTATGGGCCCAGCATAAAAAAGAAAATAGAAATAATACATTTATCTCCTCAAAGAATGAATGGACAGTGGATCATTTTTAAAAAAGAGAGAGAGAAGAGAAAAAAAAGTAGCCTAGAACAGAATGGAAAGGATGTTGTTACAAACTGTCACACAAATATGCAACCTAACCCTAGTGGGAAGGATTGAAAAGATACTGCATGGATGAAGTATTGAAAGAGGCATGAGATTAAATACATACAAGAAAATTATTGCTGCAAAGAGACTGAGATATATAATGTCCCCAGAGAGGGGGGAAATGGTTGTAAAATGTAGTCTAAGAGACCAAAGAATAGTTTAAAAAGGCAGAGAAAAAGCAGGATGATATTATGATTTTTTTAAAATTAAAAGTGGATGAGGAAGGCTAGACAAGGCTGAATGGAACAGTGATAAAATAATTTGGGATGAATCTAAAGTGAGGGAATCCTATTAGAAACTTATGAGGGAATTATATGTTAAAGAAGACAACTGATGCAAAAGCTAGTGTCCCAGTTAGTTAGTTCCAAGAAATGAATATAATATTATACCTCCCCCACTCACTCTCTTTGTGGATTGGGAGGTTGTGGAAATAGGGATGCTTTCTAAAAAAATACTCCAGAAGGTGAGTTTTCCAACTTTTGCTGCTTCTTAAATTAAATTTGGAGCATTCTAGGGCTGCAATAATGTAAATTTTGGTTTGCTTGTTTTTTTTAATGTTGGGGATCTGTTATATCTTTGTTACATAAATGTCTAATTAACCCTGTGTATTCTATCAGAAAACATCTAATTTATACAGATACTTCTGTATCTAGTGTGAACATGCTTATTTATTTCATTCTGATTTATTTTTTTATGTCAATTACTAACCAGATTTGCCAGCAATGCTTGCTTTGGGGTAGCAAATGAGATTCTGAGATCAAAGTTGGAAGTTTGCTTGTACATTTTGACTTATGTTGTGGCTTGTTGCTACTATTAATTCCACAAGCTACAGTTTATTGTAGGGATTTGCAATATTTTTGCAATATATTTGCTATATCTCAAAGATAAAATCCCCATAGTAAAATTAAATATTTTTTAATCACTAAAATCTCATGTCAGAATGCAAAATCTCATGAAAGCTCAGTCTCAAAACCTTTTGGCAATCATATGAGAATTCAGTATTTTTTATTTGTATTTTTAGTTTCTGGGCACTGTATGAGATCAAAACACAGAAAGAGAGACATGTACATTTTGCAATAGTGCCTCCTAAAATACTTCTAATCCTTCAGAACAGATTGCAAGAGACAATGGGGCAGGCCTGGTGGGGATTTGAACAATCAATATACATCACTTCCTCCTGAAACTTCTTGCTTTATGCAAAGACCTATTTCAAAATTTTGAACGTGCAGCTCAGGATCCCAGCTTTCATATCCACTGCTTCCACCAGTGCCACCATCTAAAATTTTGAGAACTTTTCAGGGTCAGCCTATTGGTGTGTGCTGAGAGTAAAAGACTTGGTGGAACTCAGGTGGGACTTTGTTGCTTAATTAGCATTTGTCACAGATCAAAGACTGATTCCAATCATCATCCCCTCCACCGTGAACTTGAATGATTGCTTTTCATCAAAACAAATGTGATTTGCTATTCAGTTCACTAACTCAGGATTGCTTTAATCCATCTCTACATATTGACATTATCTATTAAATACAGTAATGGAACAGTGGTCAACTAGTAGAATCATAGAATTACAGACTTGGAAGAGAACACAAGGACATTCTAGTTCAACTATCTGTAATGTGCAGAAAAAACAATTAACCATTCTTTAAAATGGTTACCTAGCCTCTTCTTTAAGGATGGAAAACCAAAACCTGCTTCAATGGTAAAATATATCAGGAACTTTATTCTTATATTTAAATAAAATTGGGATAGTTTCAGCTTCTATCCATTATTTCTAGTCCTAGTTTTTCTGGCACTGGAAAATATTTCCTGAACATCTTTCCTATAGTACTTTTTTATGCACATGAGCACTGATATCATGTCTACCCTCAATCTGTTTTTCTCCATGTTTTTTCAGCCTGTAGGGCATGTTTTCAAATTCCTGCATCATGTTTGTAGTCCATCTCTAAACTTGTTCTAACAATTCTCCTGGAAATGCGGTGTCCAGAAATGTACTCAGAAGTCTAGGTGTTGCTCTACCTCACTTGGAAAGGAATAAATACGTCACAAGACTTTAATCAATGCTGGTACTGGTAAACCCCAAAACAGTTAAGACTTTCTAGAAGCTGTCCCATATTTTTGACTCACATCCAACTTGTTGGTAACTCAATTCATCTCTGATGTTGTGTTTCCAACTCAAAATTCCCCATGTTATATGTGTGCTCTATATTTTTCCTCACCAGATGAAATATTTTAAATTTCTCCCTCTTGAAGGGTATCTTGTTCCTTTCAACGTAGTTCTCCAACCTCATCGATTTACATTACAATATTATTCTGTCTTCTTTGATGTTGGCTAGATTTCCCAATTTTGCATCAGCTGCATATTTTGTAAGCATCCCAATAATCCCATTATCTGGATAACTCATAATAAAGTTAAACGATACTTACCCTAATCCATATTTTTACATGACCCAACTGGTTATTGCTTTCCAGCTGTATATAGAGCCATTAATGTTGACTGTCTAGGTGCCATTAGCCAGCCATTTGTGGATCCATATTACTATACTACCATCTGAATCAATGAGAATGTCATGTGGAACCTGTAGATTTTATCCACAGCATTCCTGTTGTCCACTCATGTAGTTATCTTTTCAAAGAAATAGATATTCCTCACACGACGTACATTTGACAAAGCTGTGCTGAGCCTTGACAGTCACCAGAATTGGTGTTAGGTTAATTGGCTGATTATTGGTATCTTTGTCTTTTTTCCCATTTCTTTAGGTGGAGGATCACATTTACTTTTCTCTGGTCTTCTGACACTTTTCTCCTGGACTCCTAAAATATAATTGATAGAGGAAGAGCTTTTCCATATTCTGGGATATATTTCATCAGACCAGGAGAACTGGATTAGCTAGAAGATAGTTTACCATGCCCTAACTGACCTGTATCCCCCATTTTGTTCATCGTCCCTTTTTATTCATTCAGGCTGTGCTACTCAAATCACTATTCTGCTTGAATATATAGAAAGAGGCAAAATTGAAGTTGTGTCTCTTTGCTTTCTCTTGATCATCTATTAAAATGTCTCTATCTGCAATAGATCATGATCCCATCATCTCTCATGTCTTCCTCTATCTGTTGACGTATTTGAAGAAATCCTTCTAACTGGATTTTGGTTCCCTTGCTAGTGTTAGCTCATTTTCCTCCTTTATCTTCTGGCTTTATTCCTACATTTCTTAGTTGAAGCTTTGTAGATTTCTTTGGCCATTAGCCCTTCCTTCAATTTCCAGCACAAAGCATCCTTGTTTAGTCTAAGATCTTTTGAAAGATGCTTATTCAACCATATTAGTGTCATAGAAGTCTCCCAGTTTTCTTCCTAAATAGTATTATCCAAGACTGCACTGTAGTTTATTTACTTTTAATGAAATCCCACCAGGTTATACTTTGTCTTTAAAAATTCTCATGCAATCTTTCTGTTCCCTCTATTTTAGAATCTTCAATCAAATCCTCCTTGTTAAAAGGATCAAGTACCAAGTTAGCATATTTCCTTGGTTCTCACTTCAATCTTTCAAAACATATTATCTGACATTTCAAATCAGCCCCATCACCAATGGTAAATAAGGATGGGAAGATAAGTTCTTTAATAACATGTGACAATCAAAACTTTTTGTAGACCAATCAAAGAAATACTAATTAAATGTAAATAGATCTATACTAGTGATGGCTAACCTTTTTGCCATCGCGTGCCGAAAGTGTGGGGAGCATGGGGGGGTCATGCGTGCATGTGCCCACACCCATAATTCAATGCCCCGTGCCCTGCCCCCCTCCCCCCGCTTTTGACACGCGATGGCAAAAAGGTTACTGGTGGGCCTGGTAGGCCTAGTAGGCCTGTTTTTCACCCTCCCCAAGCTCCAGACGCTTTCTTGGAGCCTGGGGAGGGTGAAAACAGCCTTCCACACATCCCAGGAGGCTCTCTAGAGGCCCCTCCGCTGAGCCCGGAAGGCTCTAAAATCAGCTGGCCGGTGCGCACATGTGCCACCTGTGGCACCCGTGCCATAGGTTCACCATCACGGATCTATACAATAGTAAGCAACAGATTATACAATCCTGTTCATATTGTATATTTCAATGAATCCTTAAATGGAATAGAAGGTGGCACAATCTGTATATGACACAAAAGGCATTCCAACATTGTTGTCTTCCTTGTAAGCACCAGAGGTGATTTGGAAGTATGCCTTGGATTGTTGTCTTCCTGAAATACTGAGCTTTTCAGTTTTAATTTTTTTTCCTGATGGTAAAACATTAGCTGTAAGGATATGTTGACATTCCATTAAATCCATTCTTCCTTTTCTATGTTTTCTGCACAACTACAGTAGAAACCCAAACCATTCCCTCTCTTAACAGAGGTACTCTTTTCTTAAAACGCTTCATCTTTTCTTCTGCAGTCTCAAGGAGAAAACTTCTAGATATTTTTTCCTTTAAAAAAAAAATCTAACACTTCAGGAGGAAACATAGTGAATTGAACCTGGAATTTTTACAATAAAAACACATAAGCAGTTCATTTCAGGAATTGTCAAATTAACTGTTTAGACAGGACATGTGGGTTAATTTTATGTTAAATAGCTGGAATGAAAATGATTCTAATAGGAATATTCAGTAAACACAATCCCAGCTTTAATGCATAGTTATAAAATGAGATTTGATCAAAATTTATTTTTTATAAAATATGAAATTGCTTCATATATCCTCATCAACAGTTGCAGTATTCGGAACATATAAATAGCTCTTACTTCAAGAGCTCAACCATATGCCTTTGACTTTCTTGCAAGCTGAAGATGAGAATTCATTGCTCTCCTACTGTTGTTCCTCTGCAACTATTTGACAGCATACAGCCCCCAACTTTCCATAGTAATAGGCCTGTCTCTACAAATGCATTCATTTATTTTAAAGCCATCCTAATTAGGAACCCGACTACATTTTGTCATAATAAATTTCACCGGCTAATTCTGCACGTGGAATGGTTCTAAAATTTCTTCCAATTTCATTGGGTGAGCTTGAAACAAGGATATAAAAAGAAAGAAAAACAATCTCTTGGTGCACTTTCTCTATGCCGTGTATAATTTTCTACAAATTGATAATAATCTTTTTCAATTACTTTTTTTTCCATGCTGAAGACTCTCAGCTTTTCTACTAAAATATGGCAATATCGGCAGCTTTTGTTTCAGACCTTTTCCTAATTATTCATACAGCAAGGAATTTATCTTTTTCACAGCTGTTGAAACTGTCTATACAAGATTATAGAATGATTCAGAAACTATTTTTCCTGGTTAGTTGCCGACAACCCAGACTCTATCGTGTTCAACCCACTACTCTTCAATATTTTCTAATGTTACTTTTGAACTTCCCTCCTGTCACTTTGAGGTTATGTCCGTGTTCTTGATTTTTGCTTAATATTGAAAATATTGCCTTCTAGAACCTTATTCACACCCTTAATATATTTATGGGTTTCAATCATGTCCCCACTTTTCCTTCTGACCTCCAGGCCAGTAGTGCGTTCCACTTACCTTCGCTACTGGTTTGGAATCGGGAGCATGCGCACTCACATACGTACACGCGGCACTTCTGCACATGCGCAGAACATCCGTGATAATGTCCAGGCAGGTGGGCAGAGCCTCCCGCCGCTGCCAATACCTGTTCACCCGAATTGGGGCAAACCAGTAGAAACCACCAGTGCTTCAGGCTTACATATTCAGTTCCTCCAATCTCTCCTGATATGTTTTGTTCTTCAGGCCTTGCACCATTTTTGTTGCCCATCTCTGAATTTTCTCAAGCTTATCAATATCTTTTTTAAGTGAGATCTCCAGAAATGGATACAGTATTTCAAATGGGGTCTAACTAAAGCCCTGTACAGCAGGATTAAGACCTTCTTTTTCCTGCTGAGTGACAGGGTTAACTTTCTCACATTGAATTTACATAAGAGATTTGTTAAAGTTGTAATAAAAATTTGTGAGAACACATAAAGAAAAATGAAAAGAAAATTTAAGACATGTGTAATTGTTCACATTTGTTATTATGAAGAGGTTAAGTTCTTTATACATTATTTACTATATTATTTTTCTTTCTTTTCCATTTTTTTCTTCTACCTTTCCCCCTATTTTCTTGTAGTTTGGTTTATATTAATTTTTACTATATTTATTAAAAATGTTTTCTTTTAAAAAAAGAACTTGCAGTTATTGCTGCTTAAAGGAAGCACCATAATTACTGAAAGCAAAGGGTCATATATTTGATATGTAGTTTTGGATCATTTTCCTCAATGAATAAATGAACAATGATAATATTTTGACTCCTTTATTTTTCATTTAATTCATTTTAGGACTTGTGTAGAAAACAAACAATGTTTCAGGTAATATTTATGCAGAAATGTTGAAAATTAAAAAACAGTTCACAACTTTTAATTACCACTCTGATCAAGTTCAGAGAGATCCACTGGAATGCTATTAGTGGATGAATGGGACAGGAAGAGTGGCTCAGTAGCAATGGACGATTTCTGACTAGCAGCCTGAGCAGAGGTAGGCCACACTGAGAAATTTGTGATCTTTGGTCAAGAAGACATGCTGAGATGGATCCCAGGTATGTGATCGGCCTCGAAGACCTTGGAGGAAAATAATCTGGAAGACCAGGAAGCATGTCTGCAAAATCTGTCACATGATTAGTCAAAAGCAAAGGTTTCTGAACTGCAACCCACCACTGCCCACAGGTGACATCTGGGTCTCCGGAAGGTTCTTTCCGGCCTGCCAGCTCTTTCTATGTGCTCTGCTTCAATCCTCTCCAAACAGTACAGGGAGAGAAAGCAGGGTTGTATTCACTACTGTTTGGAAAGGAAGGTAGGATTCCCTAGAATTTTCTGATGGAGGGCATTGTAAGCCAGCTGGAAGGTTGCTGATGAGGAAGGGGAAGCATCTTCCCCTTTAAAATTTGCACTGGCTTTGAGCAAGTCGGAAGGTGACTTCCTCTGCTTGCAAGGGGGTGGGTGGGAGATGGGGTGGCCTGACCGAGCATAGCTTGTTTTTGTTTTACACCCCAGATATACGAATTGATGGTACCAACAGCATTTCACTCATTTTGAAATAAAAGATCATCATTCACATTCTGTGCTTCATGTGGATTAAACCTGCAATTGCCTGAACTTCTTTGCTTTGTTTTATTTAAGTTCTTTTTGGGATATATTTATTATTTGTATTCTGTGCCACAAAATTGGGCAGATTCTCATTTAAGGTAAATTTGTAAAATTTAAATAAAATTTATTCAAAAAAAGAATAGCCTTCTTTTCTCATCTGAGGTAACCAATTCTTCAGATGAGAATTGCTAATGTTTGGCATTTTTCTTATATCATTTGTCCATACCAGTACGGCATTCTTCTTTGTTGTCATCACATTTCTTTTTTGCTGTTGTTGTGAATCATATCACAGAGAAACATGAAACACATTCAATTAAATTTTAATCTCTCGTTTATAAAACTGATCTTTCCCCTATCCCTTGGATGAGCTTCTGGGATGACAGACAAAAGAAAAACTGGTCTTCTAAGAAAAACCAGAAAGTCCAGTTGCCTCTTGAAAAAGCACCTCTGGGACAACCATGACCTGGATGACTGAGAATTTCCAGATATCCCTTGAATGTCCAATTTAGCGCTCAGGCTGAAAAATTTGGAGACCACTGGTCTAAAGCATAATTAGCTAATGGCATTTGAGAATATGGAGACCACCTGTTCATATGATGGTCTGTCTCATATCTTGAGCTGTCCAAATATAGATGCATTGATGAAAAGCTTAATGCTGAAAGGACCAAGCAGAATGGAGACACCAGACTGACATTGGAGATGACCTGTAGAAACAGAGTAAGCATAACGTAGTCAACTATAATGTCAGTGGAATGGGAAGATTTCAGTTCTGACAATTCCAGATAGGGTGGGCTGGAGCACTCGTGTGTGATTTGGTGAAATCTTTCCTTCCAAGATAGATTTCCTTGCCTGAAGATGAATCAGCAAGGTCGGAGAATATGAATCAAGATAGCATAATACAAATTGAGGAATACTTGTGGAATTGCAGAAGACCACAACTTCTCAAGGCTAGTTGAAATCAGACCTTCTGGTCTCATGTGGAATTCCAGAGAATCTTTGAACTCTCAGTTTACGTAGGTAAAGTAAAAAAAAAATGAGGCTCCTCTGCAGGCAGGAAATAATTTTATCAGACAGAGATGCAATAACCGTTGGAATTTACCCCACCCCACCCTTTCCTGGAAAGCTTATTCCCAGTGCAACTTTCAAATGAGATCAATTATGATGTACCTGCTTTGCAGCTTTACTTAAACATAACTGATGACCTTCATCAAGCTAAAAAAAACCATTTATGCCCATCAGAAGGGGGTGCTTCATCTGCGCAAACAAGGTGTCCTAACAATTTAAAGCAGTTTCAAAGAATTGGAAGGAAGAAAAAATCCAAAGAAAATCAGAAAGACTATTCCACTTTAGGTCAAAGTGTTAACACTATACAGGCTAAAAACAGATTGGAAGCTCAGTAATAGCAATGCATAGTCCAACAAATATTATAAATTTTAGCAGATTCAGAACAGGCTTCTGTGCCAATGCATAACCCAAAGGTTCAGATCAGACTTGAATGAAAACAACAACAAATATGTTGCATTTTCAATCATTGTCATGTGAACTCAGCCATTCTTAAATTTCAGGATTTAAACCAAGGAGTCTTCAAGGAGTTAGATTATGCTGCAAGCAGAGCATTTAATTTCATTACCAGTAGTCTTGATTGGGGCAAGAAATAATTAACTCCTTCCTTAAACAATGTGAATAAAAACAGGCAAAATTGTAAAATTTGAACTTCCAGTTCTTATGGCTTCTTCTTTGTCCTCAACTTACTGAAGGACTTTTACAAAGTGTTTTTTCTCTGTGTTCAAAAAGGTGCAGTTTCAGGTCAATCCTATCTGAATGTTATCAGTTATTTACATTTAAAACAATAATGGGAAACTGCTATAGAACAAAAGTTAAACTGAATTCCATCAGCTATTTTTTGTGACCACCCCCCATCTGAATGTGACAAAAATGTAAACTGGTTGATAACCTTGTAACAGTAATACATCAACTGGCTATGATCGATCCTCATGTGGTTTCATCAGTCCTTTGTGTGTTCAAACCTGGACATACAAAGTAATGTATTGTGCAGCCTTACATTAAAACCTGTCATAACACATATTACTTTTAAAAAGTTATTTGGGCATAGTGAGTAAATGAAATAAAAACCATTGGTATAAAGCCTTTTACCCTAAAAAAGGATAACCGCCATTTCACATTTTTAACATTTTAGAAGAAATTAGGCTAAAACCCAATTATTCGTGATAAATTTTGCATTATTTATTAGTTTAGACCCTGTTTTGTAAAGATAAGCCCATGCAAGTATATTTGCATGGAAAGCCTACAAACAGCCTCACCATAGTTATGTTCTACCCTTCTCTTCTTGCTACCCACATACTACATAGAGAAGAAGAAGGGTTTCATGAAGAATGTACTTGCTTCTTGCAGCAATATCCATACATACTATAGCAGGCAATTGAGGGAGCTAGAGCTCTATTGATTTCTTTGCCAAGTGCTCCAGGTAAGAACAGAATTTGGTCCTGTATGGGGCCGAATTTTGTTCTTAATCTTTGTTCCTGATTAAATATGGAATACTGACAATGTGCATGGCCCATTTTCTGAACATTGCATACAAGAGACTGAACAAGCATGTTTTGACTTTTGGTTTAACAGCTTCTCACAGCCATAAACAATACAATGATGCAGTACAATACGTCCCTGCACATTACCTCAGAATGAGGTATCAAGTGAAAAAGGATCATCAATTTTAAAAACCAAAGAAAATTATGATGAATGGATTAAGAAGTTCTAAATGTATCTTTTTTTTCAAAAATGTATTTCTAATTTAATACTTTAACTTAGTTTGGGGAAGTACATTCCTGTAGTGCTGTGGCTGGTTTGTAAGCTTGTTGGCAGTATCAGAACTGTTTTACAGTTTGTACAGCTGTGAGATCACTCTTGTTTAGGCACTATATAAATAAAAGAAATATATGAAAAGTACTTAATGTAAAAATGTATACAATTAAAAACTAAAAATTATGCTTTACAGTCAGAATAAAACAGAGAAGAGGTGTGGGCATTTCAAAAAAATGTCTTGCTATTTGAATTAAAAACTCAAAATAATATATTACACCTCCAAGTTTTACTTCCATATTCTTAAAATCTGTCTCAAATGTTTCTAATATTTACACGTTACTATAATCATACCTAGCAGACCAGGCCTTGAAGTAGGTTAATTGCATAGGAAGATTTTACTATGTTTACATTTTATCTTAAGTTATTTTTTAAAGCACAGTAAAGAGTCTGAGGACAAATTATTCAACTGTTTATCATACATAAGACTGCATGACTATAATACAAAGGGCTTGTCTTTTCATTTAACGTTACAATATACACAGCAAGTCCGGACTAGATCTTACAATCTGAACACAGGTATTTAACCTTTTCCATGCTGTTTATGTTTACAATGCACAGAAGTCCTGTAACCAAACTGTGTAGTAAAGCACACAAAACTGGACTGTAACATAACACAGTATGCAGAAGCACTGGAGTTTATGATTTTTCTTTATGTAAATTTAAAAACAGTATTTTTGGTGCTTGTTAAGGTATGGCAACCAGCACAAGAAAAAATACCCATATTTGTTACCCTTATATTCCTAGACAGCAGTACATATTGGATTCCGTTTTGTATTGCTAAGCTCAATGCTCCATTGTTGTGACGACAGCCTTTTGCCCAGCAAACATTTTTGAACTGCAGAAGTTCAAAAACATCAATTCACAGGCTTGAGATCGCAATATAAAATAAATATGGATACCTTGATAAAAAAGTTGCTTTACAAAAACTCCTTATTTCTAAAGCATTCTTTCATACTTCCACTGCATTCAGCCTCTCTTTTGCCAATGTAAGGAATGATTATAAAAAAGAAAGAAAAAATTTGTTCAGAAGAACCGACCTAGTTTGCTATAAGGACTAACCAGTCTGAAGTGCACGGTATTTTGTTGAATGGCCTTTTAAACTGGTTTACTGGCAGAGGTAGATTACTGCTTCTGTTCGTGTAAAGGGCAAAACAGTGTTAATCTGGAAAGATAACCACTTTATTACCCCAATTCCTCTATTTTATTCACAATGTTCGTATTCGTAATTTCAAAAATCTTCCAAAGGGTTCTGAAATTTAGCCAACTGCCAAGCTGATTATGTTAAATTAAGGCAGCAGACCTCCTGTTAAGTACAGCCTACTCAGCCTCAGATTTCACCTGAGCCTTTTTTTTAATTATTTCACTCATCTTAGTGTTTTGGATCTGTTCATGCAATCAAAGTCTTGCCTTCAGGTTTACATTTATGCTAATAAGGGGTACAACAAATTAACTGCTGGTTTCATAGCTTCTGGCTTTACTGTCCCTTTTACTTTCAGAAGCTTGAACACATTTATAATGTAACAGATGTTATAGTGTTGAATTAGATGTCCTATCTATCATGTTCAATACACAGACTGTTGTAAATGTATTGGCTATGAATAAACAACAGTTCCAGTTTTGTTTAAGCAATAGTACAGCCATAATTTTCAACTGACATTTAAAAATGGTCTAGTTACACCTTGTGTCAAAGTGCAGAACTGCTACATTATTGGTTACAGACATCTATGTGCTATAAAAACAGCTTTGGTACAATAAATTATCAAAAAAGAAAAAAAAATTTGTAAAATTCACAGCATAATTGTGAGGCAAAAAAGCAGTCACATAAAATTCTGCATTTTTAAAAATGTTCAGGTTGAACAGAAGACATCTTTGTGCAGAAGTAACAGTGGAGAAACCACGTGCCCAGAAAAAGCAAAAAGAGGAAGAAGACGGAAAGGAAAAAAAGAAAGTGAAAAGCAGAGAGGAACACAGTTGTAGCTATTTTCATCAAAAGCAAACCACTACTCCTGTGACCTTCAACCAATAAGGAAGTCAGCTTTATGACACACGCAAAGTGACCTTGCAATACCTTACAATAAGTGGGTCACAAAGTCTATTTTAAAAGAAAGGCCTCTTGAATTACCCATTCTCTGTGTTTTCAGCATTAAGGACTGTCTGCAAAAACATGTCCAAAAGTGATTGCATCTGAAATGGTAGGCTCTTCTAACTTAGAGTCCAAATCCATAAGGCCAAAGGTTATCCCAAAGACCACCACTTAAGACTTCCCCTGGACTGGTCAAGACCAACCTGTTGATTGCTTCTCAGTGCACCTTACTTACAGGACCAGTCTTATTTCAATACTAACTGATTGTAGCCTCAAACATGAGACACAGAATCCCAATATAATTGCTGCTTTGATTCTCAATAGGTTCAGATAAGGAGTCTTAATCACCGCCACTTAGCATGCTTAATGTGTCTCATGAACACCATTACAACCATCCTTTTTACAGCTAAAGATTCTGTTTTGTAATCTTAGGGTCCCTCTTCCTTACAGTACTGCTTTTTGTGTTCATGTATGTTTGGGGAATGGAAATTCATTATTACTCCCCACCCCTCCCCCCTTAATATTAAAAAAAGAAAGAAAGAAAAACCTCAAAATGCCCATTTATATGATTCTGGGCATGCCTTAAAATATGCTTGCAACTAAGATCAACTCTTGAATATTCATTCTGTTGAACAAGGGGAAAAATATATATGTGACTTGGTTGTAGTAATTAAAACGGGCAAAAAGGTGAGAAATCTTCTCAAAGCTATCTAGGATAAGTATGAACATGGCTCTAAAAACTTCACTGCAATCTGTTCAAGTTTAAAAAAATAGTTAGCTTTGCCCTTCTGTAGCGGTTCAATAAGTCTATCTCCTCCTGATTCAAGCAGCTTTGCACTTTTTTTTTTTTTTTGGAAAAACACCACTTCTATAAAAACACACAAGAAACAAATCTGTTTCAGTTTAGTCACGAGCTGGCCACAGGACTTTGCTGAACACAAACTCCTGTCATGGGAGATTCTTCCCTATCAATTCCCTGTCTCATTGTAAGATGTCCTTCAGTCATGTAATGAGCAGGACCTGTGTTAGCAGAAAACTGGTACGTTGGGTGTCCTGCTATGCCAGTTTCTTGGTGTGGATTAGAATAGACCGTTAAATTGACGTCCATAGCTCCATTTTGTCCAAAGTCTAACGCGTTAGCAGCCACAGGGCGGTTCTGATAGGCCTGATTGCCTTGATTACCAGTTGAGGAGGAAGATGTAGAGGAAGAAGTTGTTGAGGAAGACAGGGATGTCATGGAGTGGTGACCATGGCCCACATCCATGGAATCTTGGGTGGACGAGCTGTTTGTTGGAGAATTGTAGACCCTTGGCCTGGTCCGATTACCCAAGGCCTGCTGTCCATGATGATGGTGGTGATGATGGTGGTGGTGATGGTGGTGGTGGGAATTATTTCCATGATGATGGTGTAATGCATTTTGTTGCTGAGGAGTAACATGGAAAGAGGTTTCTTGAACTGGATGGGTTTCAACAGTGACTTGTGTAGGAGCTTCAGTTCCTGGCCAACCAAGAGGAGGAGGAAACTGCTGTCGAACCTATAACAACAATACATACAAACACACACACACACATAAAGGAGGGGTTAAATTATTTTATGTCATAGAATCTAAACGAAGCAGTGTTAGATTTGTACTACACTGAACTTGATTTATCTGTTGCCAAAAATATAACTTAAAATTTTAAAAAAATGAAACATGATCATTACTTATTAGTATCTATCTCCTGCAGTATTACAAAAGTTCTTAGATCTGATTATCAAATATGCATAATTTAACTGTTCAAACAATTTTAGGAATGTGATTTAGAAGGAACTTTTTGGCAATTATTTTGGGTTTAATAGATTATCAAATAATTACCTGAATGATAAAAATAAGGGTTGCAGAATTGGTAAAAGATTGTTATTGTAGCGCAGTGATGGGTAACCTTTTTGCCACTGCGTGCCAGGAGTGGGGGGGAGGGGAGGGGCGTGCACGCATGCCCACACCAATAATTCTATGCGTCCTGCCCTGCGCGCATGACCCCCCCCCCATGCAACTCCCGCTCCTGGCACTGATGGCACAGTAGGCCCGTTTTTTGCTGTCCCCAGTCTCCAGAGCCTTTCTAGAAAAGTTGGCAAACGGGCCGTTCCTGGCCTCCAGGCAGGGGGAGCGTTTTCACCCTCCCCAGACACCTAGAAAGGCTCTGGAGGCTGGGGAGAGAGAAAAACTGGTCTCGTCACCACCACCCCCCCCACGAGGTCCTCTGGAGGCAGGAAACAGCCTGTTTCACTACTTCTGGTGGGCTCAGAATGTCTGAAAAAATCAGCTGGCCGGCACATGCATGCCCACCAATATGGCTACGCGTGCCACCTGTGGCACCCGTGTCATAGGTTCGCCATCACAGCTGTAGTGTCATCACGGAGCAGAACTATTTGGTTATTTAAGGGTACCAATAATTAGTTAACAGAAACTTCCTTTCAAAACTACCTGAGGACTGTGTGTTTCACAATCCATAGCTTGGACAGCAGCAGTGAAGTGTCCACCACTATGTCGATGCTGGTGTGTTGGATCTGACCGTGCTCTTCCACTGTTGCTTGTCCCCGAAGAGCCACCTTTAATCATAAGCAAAACGAATATGTTGAAGATGATATAATCAGAAATTTTGATGTGACAACAGGAAAGCATAATAAACAAGTTCAATAAGTTCATTACAAAGGAAAAAAAGAATTTTAAAAAGGAGCCAGATTTAAAATAATATAAAACCATTTTTATGACTTCATTTCCAAAATGTTGTAGGAATCACGAGTGTACCTGAGCTTGAAGATGTGCTAGAAGTGGTTCCTGAAGACTGCGACTGCTCCATAGCAGGACTTGTAGAGACACTGTTACTTGTGTTTGTACCTTCATCTGCTGTTTTCTTAAAGAAACTATGCTGTAGAGCATAATAAGGTTGAATTCGGGTTTTTGGATCATAATCAAGCATCCTTAAGATGAGGTCTTTAAACTTCAAGTAGTCAGCTACAGTATGACCCGACTCCCCAGCACGACGCCCTCCTGGTCCTCCTGTTTCAACTCCAAGTATATTGTGAAGTTTACGGGTTCCAGGTGGTTTATACTCCTGTTAGAAAATTAGAAATTATTTACATTTAAAAAATATAGTTGCATTTTTTATTATTTCAGATCAGTTTTCTAACAATATAAATACTTCCAGTTGTTGTTTTTTTTTTAAAACTACCCTTGATTTAGGGTATTTTGGTTTTCGATGTGGTTGTTGGTTTTTGTTTTTGACTCCTGATGACTGCCTGGATGGGTCCCTGAAGTCTTCAGAGCCAGTTTAGTGTACAGATTAAGGCATTAGGGTAGAAACTGAGAGACTTTGAGTTCTAGTCCTGCCTTAAATTCAAAGCCAGTTAGGTGACCTTGGGCCAGTCACTCTCTCTCAGCTCTAGGAAGATGATAATGGCAAGTCACTTCTGAAACCTTTAGTATTATCAAAATATCAACAATATTCATTTACTTTAAAAGAAAATCAGAGAAACCAGAGTGGCTTAATGGTCAAATAAACTTATTTGACCCTAACCCTAACGCCACCCCCCACCCCCACCCCTTTAAGGCTGTTAAAAGTATGTGGGAGGGTAGACATCAAATTTGCAAATCTGAAAGTATAAATCTTTTGCCACTTTTGACCTAGCTAGGGCATGTTTCTTTCTCTGACTGTTAAGCCTCCTTCTCTTGTTCAATCTTCCTTAGATATCATCTTTGCCCGCATCTCTGAAGGTCATTGCCACATGCCATGACAGTAGATTAATATTACATCTATGTATTACAACAGCTACTCAGAGATCAGATGTCAATGCTTATAAACTATTTCCCTATGAATATTTTATTTATTTATTAAATTTATATGCCACAGAGTTATCCTGTGGTAAGATGCGGACCCAATAAATTTAATAATAAATATAAAATAACAAAAAAAAAGTGATGCTGGGTAGCTTACAACACCATTTCTCTACAATTTCCCTAGTTTAGAAAGTTTATAGTATGTGAGTTACCAAAAATTAAGTTCAGCTTCCAAAAGTGTGTGTGTGTGTGTGTGTGTGTGTGTGTGTGTGTGTGAGTGAGAGAGAGGGGGGGGGGAGGGAGGGAGAATGAGAATGTGCCTACGTTGTCCAGTGTCTTAAACTCTAAACCCGTGATGGCGAATCAGTGGCACGCAGAGTTCTCTTTGTGGGCACGCGTGCTGTCGCCAGCTGCTCTTCTGGTTTCTGGTGTGGTTTTCGCACACACCAGAGCACCGGAAACCTGAAGACCAGCTGGCTGGTGCGCATCGGCCACCTGGTCTTTGGGTTTCCAGCACTACGGCGCGTGCGAAGACCAGCTGGCTGGTGTGCACATGCGCATCAGCCAGCTACTCTTTGGGTTTCTGGTGCTCTGGCGTGCGTGTTCCGGTTTGGACACTCGGTGCCGAAAAGGTTCGCCATCACTGCTCTAAACCAATATAGCTCCCTTCAGGTCTGGGATGCCAGAACATTTTTATATTTTTTAACTTCTGCTTTTATTCTTCTTAGTAAAAGCTGTAGAGTAAATAATTACAATTATTGCATAGTTTATTTCTGACAATGTTCTAAAGTGAAATATTTTTGGACTGAAAACCAATGTATGCTTGTCATTTATTTTACTAATACACTTCCTAGTAGTAGGGAATATTAATAATTAATTAGAGAAATTAATAATGTCTCTATGTAGGGAAATTGTTCTCATTTAAATCAGGATTAGCAAAAGTAAAGGTTTCCCCTCTCCAGTTGATTCTGATTCTAGGGAACAGTGTTCATCTCTGTTTCTTAGCCAAGAGAGCTAGCATAGTTACAAAGAGATTAATCTAAATCAAAGATCAAAATATCTATTTACCCTTTTCCCATCTTTGGTCTTTTTTAAGGTCCAAGAGCCATCTGGCAACTTCTCAAAAAACTTTTTTGCTTTTGGTGCTTGGTCAAGAATATGAGCAGGTGGTATACCCAAAACTTCCACTATTTTATTCATCTGATCAACCTGTTTCAAATGAGGAAAACCAAATTAGAAGCGTAACCAAATATTTAAAACTTAAGAAATAGGCAACTCAACATAATAAAAATCCATATGAATATTAACATACCTCATTTGCTCCACTGAAAAGAGGTTCTCCAGTATGCATTTCCACTAAGATACAACCAAGGGACCACATATCAATTGCAAGATCATAAGGCATTCCCAATAGCACCTCAGGTGATCGATAAAAGCGACTCTGGATATATTGATATATCTGTATTTTATAAACAAAGACATTAAATAATCCCCCAAAAAATCTAGTTAGAAAGTAATGATTCTATATTGCACATAATTTATTTGAAATACAAAATAAGGAGAGAAAAATTCTAAATGCTACAAAACTTGGTAATTAAAAAAGGTTAAAGTTAAATATGCAATTATGCAGCAGAAAATATTAACAATACTTTGCTTCATAGACTGCAATTCTGTTCCTTATTTGTGAAAGATTCATATGATGTTGGGAAGGAGGGATCAAGCAGGGGTTAATCTCAAATCATTGCACAGCTTGGACACTCTCCCCCCATCTCTCTCTCTGACACACACATACACAATCACATATGTTCCATGGAACCTTATCTGTTCGTTCCCAAGAGAGGGCAAGCAGTCTGGAGAGATTCTTATATTATACATAGGATGCAATAAGGATTCAACCCTTCACATGCAGATCTGATTGCTTGTGCCTCACGTGTAGAATTATACTATAAAAAGTATAATATAAAATTGCTACTAGATTCTAAACAACGTAATAAAATAAGCCTCCTTCAAGCAGAGTTCAACTTCAGGTGATACAGGGACATATCTATATATTTCAATAAAAGAGAATCTATTTAACTCAAGGTTGAACTATGGAGCTGTTTGCTTCCAGACATTTTAATACCCAAGTAGATAACATCATCAATGTTAAATAAGTGTGGAATTTGCTCCCTGTTTACGTACAGTAGGAAACAAAAAGACTAGAACACATCCTCTCCAGCAACCAACAGTCAGATAATCAAGGAATATATCAGGCAAACAATCAACTAGAAAACTATACTTGAGGATTTACAAAGGAAAATATCATACCCACACCAATATTGGCAGGGCAAGATACTGTACATAAACAAATCTTACACTCACTAGCACTGATGATATTGCTTAATTGGGTAATGAAACTTCTACAAGCAAACAACCAACCCCAGAGAGCAATAAGGACTCCACATCTATATATTTTCTTGACAATATGAAAGTGGTTTGCTGTGACCTCTTTGGGATGTTTTTTCTTGATGTTTTAACTTCAAGAAACCTTAAAAACAAAAACAAAACCGTGTCCTTCTGCTTTCTGAAACAGAATTACTCTGCTATTTGAGCCATCAAAACTCTGCACCGGCAAATATATGTTTTTGTTTTTATTTTATTTTATTTTGATGCAAAACTAACATTCTGGCTAAGATTTAGTAAAGAGTTCAACAGAGCTTAACTGTGCACTACACTGCAAAACAGAATTATCATTTACTACTCTGGAGACTGCAGCCACGTGGATATATACTATACCAGTGAAGGCTAACCTTTTTGCCATCATGTGCCAAAAGTGAGGGAAGCGTGAGGGGGTCACTCGTGTCCACACCCATAATTCAATGCACCCCAACCCCGCGCTCCCCCCGCTTTTGGTAAGCGATGGCACAGTGGGCTTGGTACGCCCATTTTTCACCTTCCCCAAGCTCCAGAGGCTTTTTAGGAGCCTGGGAAGGATGAAAACGGCCTTCCCCAGCCCCCCGGAGGCCCACCGAAGTCCGGAAACGGCCCATTTGCTGACTTCCGGTGGGACCAGAAGGCCTGAAAATCAACTGGGAGCTGAGCTCACATGCCCACCAATATGGCTCCACGTGCCACCTGTGGCACATGTGCCATAGGTTCGCCATCACGGTACTATACGTTCTGAATGCTTAGTTAGGAAACATGCAGAAATATCGGTGGTCTCTTTATCACTAAAAACATTTTGCTTATTTTGTCCTTATGTAGTAATTAGGAACATATAAAATTATTTTTGCAGTATGCTGACTTATTTAAAATATAATGAAAACAAAACAACAACAAGCAATACTGAAATATGTTGATGTGATAATACTTACCCTCTGTCCAAGCTGGCAAGAACTGCCAAAATCAACTATTTTGATAGCGCTTCGTTTGGGGTTACACAGCAAGATGTTCTCAGGTTTTAGATCACAGTGAATGATACTAAGTTCAGGAGTTGCAAGAAAAAGCAGTGCAGTACACATCTGTTGTGCAAACTTTCGCGTCAAGTTCAATGAAACCCCTCTGAAATTTGTATTCCGCAGAAGGTCATAAAGATTATAGGAGAGCATTTCAAAAACTAAACAGAGATGGTTTCGGAACATAAAGTGACGCTTCAAATGCACTGAAAGAAAAAAGAAGGGGAAGGTGTTAAATTACAGGTATAGTCTCAAACCTTTAAGTATCTCCCTAAGGAAGCTACTGCTTCCAAAGTTTGCCCAAAAGTCTGCCAAACTCTTTTTTAAAGTACAACTATCCTTTTACTTTTCTTTATTCATACACAAAAACTTCCTTTTGAAAAAAAATTATAGGTAATTTCTTTCTTTGAAAATCACATGATGCTATAATTAAAATGGTGGCACTTACTTTTTCTAAAAAGTACGAACTATATCCCTTCATTTATAGACTTCCTATACTTGAGGCTTCAACCTTTTTTGTTAAACTATTTGAAATTAGACTAAAATTTGACTGAAGTAAATGCAACAACTAAAGAAATATACTGCTGCCATTACAAAGAGAATGTGTGCCTTTATTTTCTTATCTAGAATCAAGTACAGATGTAAACGCAAATTTCTTTTTTTAAATTTTTTTAAACAAACAATAAATCATTAATCATTCAGTGTGTCATCTGAGTACATATTTTGTGTCCTCTACTTCCTCCCCATTGTCTTACTATTTTTCTATCTTTATATTTTCATTTAATTTGTTACAACATTCTTTCCAAATTTCTTGCGTTTATATTAATTCTAAAAGCAAATTTCATTAGTGCTGCTTTAGAATTGCTCTTATACATATTTCATTCTGCAACAGAATGCACAGCAGAGTAATTAAACCATTCTGAATTACATAAGGTTAACTTTAGTTACAGAACTGCCATTAGTTCAGAAAAAGCTACTTTTTATAATTTCATAATTATAAAAGTATTTTAAAAATGCCTATACTGAGTGTTTCCCTGCCTTAGTGTCTCTTGATGTTTTGATAGTTTCATCTACTCCTTCTCTGTTAAAGAAATAATCTGAGTATCTACTTCCTTAACATGTCTTATAATTAGAATGCTAATTGTAAAATTAAGGCATGAAAATGCTCCTAAAAATGAGGAACTTAGGTAAAAATAATCAGATGTCATATTTGAGGGGAAATATTTTTCAAAATATATTAAATAAAGAAAAGGCTAGTCTAACCTTAGAAAGTATCAGGAAGATAGTATCTCATGTTTCTATCTAGCTTCTTTTGATGGTGGAACGTTCCAAACTTCCAAAGAACAGACTAAATTACAGGCAGTAATTTAATGAAAAAAGGTTGTGTTTTAAATATGACAGACACTAACCCTTTCTGAGCTTTACAAGTGAAGACTAGAACTTTGAAAACACATATACACAGCGCATTATTTTGTTTTTCTCAATGTAACTTGGAGCAATTTAGTCCTACTGAATCGGGGTCATCTGAGAAACTGATAATCTGAGTGTCTCATCTATCAAGCCAAAATCTGGGCTTCATTTAGGGAGATTCAGGATTCCATTGCAATAATTAAACTCAACAAATATATCCAAGGACAAGCATACTAATTCATTCATATCTTTCTACACTATTCAGAAACAAAACCAGAACAAAATATATATGCCATGTTGAAGGCATTAATAGAAATGTTATTTCTTATTCGATATTATTCTTGGTGAACCTGCTTTTTGGGCCATCATTTCTATTTTAATAAAATGATATACATAAATGTTTGTTTTAAATGTCCCAAGGGGAAGGGGGTACTGAGTACATAACTTGCTCATAAAATTTAGAACTGTATTATCACCAGTTAATTCAGTTAGTATATGAGAGATTATGAGTATGAGTCTTCAGAAAGACTGAATCAGTAGATTCAGTTAGTGTATGAGAGAAAGCTAATATACTATGGAGTAAATACTGTTATATCTTATATCAACTGTTATATGTTGATAATTTAAACAGTAAACTGTTTACAATCAAATGAATTTCAGTTAATTCACTTGTTTGCAAACAGTTCACTGTTAAGATTATCAAGGAAGTAATGTTCCTGAGTTAAGGCAAAATGTTCCTGAGTTAAAGCAAATTGCCTATTAACATTAATCTGTTTCTGACCAATATATATCAACTAGGACCAGGGTAGATAAAAATCAATGATTTAAAAAAAATTAAATAAATGGATTTATTTTTATCAAATTTATTTTAATAAAATGCTTTTGGAGTAAACATACAGTCATGGCCGTAAATGTTGGCACCCCTGAAATTTTTCCAGAAAATGAAGTAATCCTCACAGAAAAGTATTGCAGTAACGCATGTTTTGCTATACACATGTTTATTCCCTTTGTGTGTATTGGAACAAAACCAAAAAAGGGAGGAAAAAAAGCAAATTAGACATAATGTCACACAAAACTCCAAAAATGGGCTGGACAAAATCATTGGCACCCTTTACTTAATATGTGGTTGCACACCCTTTGGAATAAATAACTGAAATCAGTCGCTTCCGATAACCATCAATAAGCTTCTTACACCTCTCACCCGGAATTTTGGACCACTCTTCCTTTGCAAACTGCTCCAGGTCTTTCTTATTGGAAGGATGCCTCTTCCCAACAGCAATTTTAAGATCTCTCCACAGGTGTTCAATGGGATTGAGATCTGGACTCATTGCTGGGCACTTCAGAACTCTCCAGTGCTTTGTTGCCATCCATTTCTGGGTGCTTTTTGACGTATGTTTGGGGTCATTGTCCTGCTGGAAGACCCAAGATCTCCAACGCAAACCCAGCTTTCTGACACTGGGCTCTACAGTGCGACCCAAAATCCATTGGTAATCCTCAGATGTCATGATGCCTTGCATGCATTCAAAGCACCCAATGCCAGAGGCAGCAAAACAACCCCAAAACATCAGTGAACCTCCACCATATTTCACTGTAGGTACTGTATTCTTTTCTTTGTAGGCCTCATTCCGTTTGCGGTAAACAGTAGAATGATGTGCTTTACCAAAAAGCTCTATCTTGGTCTCATCTGTCTACAAGATGTTTTCCCAGAAGGATTTTGGCTTACTCAAGTACATGTTGGCAAACTGTAGTCTTGCTTTTTTATGTCTCTGTGTCAGCAGTGGGGTCCTCCTGGGTCTCCTGCCATAGCGTTTCATTTCATTTAAATGTCGACGGATAGTTCGCGCTGACACTGATGCTCCCTGAGCTTGCAGGATAGCTTGAATTGCTTTGGAACTTGTTTGGGGCTGCTTATCCACCATCCGGACTATCCTGCGTTGGCACCTTTCATCAATTTGTCTCTTCCATCCACGCCCAGGGAGATTAGCTACAGTGCCATGGGTTGCAAACTTCTTGATAATGTTGCGCACTCTGGACAAAGGCAAATCTAGATCTCTGGAGATGGATTTGTAACCTTGAGATTGGTGATATTTTTCCACAATTTTGGTTCTCAAGTCCTCAGACAGTTCTCTTCTCCTCTTTCTGTTGTCCATGCTTAGTGTGCCACACACAGACACACAATGCAAAGACTAAGTGAACTTTTCTCCTTTTTATCTGCTTTCAGGTGTGAGATTTATATTGCCCACACCTGTTACTTGCCCCAGGTGAGTCTAAAGGAGCATCATATGCTTGAAACAATCTTATTTATCCACAATTTTGAAAGGGTGCCAATGATTTTGTCCAGCCCATTTTTGGAGTTTTGTGTGACATTATGTCCAATTTGCTTTTTTCCCTCCCTTTTTTGGTTTTGTTCCAATACACACAAAGGGAATAAACATGTGTATAGCAAAACATGTGTTACTGCAATACTTTTCTGTGAGAAATACTTCATTTTCTGTAAAAATTTCAGGGGTGCCAACATTTACGGCCATGACTGTATATCAAAAGATAGTTTTCTATTTAAGATACATTAATAATTTAGTTTATTCAGCATGAAACGGAGCTTAGTTATGTAGCATGAGGCTGTATATTCTGCAATATTTACATTTTTGGTAAACTCATTCAATGAATCCAAACTCTGCAAGCTGAGATAACATGCACTGCATTCACACAATTTCATAGTAACCGTGAGATAAATCATAAAATGAAGTTCAGGAACATTCCTTTATCCCATTGTTTTACAAATCTATGTACACTACAAACTGTATGATTGTTTGAAGAGAAATGCATCTGTACCACCAGGCTCTAAGTGTGAGGAGGAAGGGCAAGCAGTAAAAATGAAAGTGAAACCTTCTAAGCAGCTTATAAATATATTATTAAAGAGCACCTGTCATTTCAGATCCATCATGGCAGCACCTGTTAGCGGGCATCCACTCATCTGCTGCCTGCCAAGTCCCTCATCTTGTTGTGTCACTGCCACATCACCAGCCATCCCATTAAAGTGAATGGGACTGTTATTGAGTCAACAGTGGGTCAGAGGAGGAGCCGATGCAGGACAGAGATGACAGTTGCTCTTTAAAAATTATGATTTAAATAGAGTTGACTTAAATCAAGCCTTTTTACTAGTGATTTAAATCATGATTTTAACCGTGATTTAAGTCAACTTGATTTAAATCAAATCCACCCTGACCAGAACAATCAGAAATGAACCATCAAAATATGAACAATTGCATAAAAGGCTGGTTATTATATGTAGGTATCAAGTTTCCATTCATGAATCAAAAAAACCAATAGAAAGCTTCAGCAGGAAACTTAGATCCATTTATTTTATGTAATAAATAAAAAAAAACTTTCTGCATAAAACACCCAAAAGGATCTAAAAAATTTTGAGCCAATGAAGACGAACTGTACAAAAATAGATCAAGATTGAATACATAACTGGTGAAAGTTTACGAATTTATAGAAATTATTATACGATGTTCCTTAAATAGCCTAAAAGTGGATATTTGCAAAGATTGAGAAGATTTTTTTAAAAGGAAATATAGTATAACCTCAAAAAGACAATGAAAATATAATGGTTGATCATGATAAAAACTGAGATATTCAAAAGCTATCTCTTGAAAAGATAAATACCTATGTAATATTTCATTTCTGTGTCATGTTTGTTCATAAGCTCAAGAAGTCGCACTTCAATTTGGGCTTGATTTAGGAAAGCCTTCTTGTTCTTTATAATTTTAATAGCTACCCACTCCTGTTCCACACGATCATATGCCTTTACAACCTGTAGAAATGTAAATAAAGAAATGTAGAAAAGAAAAAACACAAAATAGATACAACTGCAAGTTAATCAGTAAGACAAAAAAATTATTGAAATAAATTGCCTTCTATAAGCAACAGAACTTCTTTAACACATATGTATTTGTGTAGAAGATAGAAACAGTCTAGATTTTTGAAAAGAGGAAAATAAAATAACTTGAAAATTTTTGGAATTAATTAGTGATTAAAAGTTTTCTAAAATTCTATATTTGTAAAATCACATGAAATCTAACAGTTAAAACTACTTGCCTAATCAGAAGTAAAAAGAATTGAAATAGGACTTTGGGCAGATCTACACAGAATTTAAAATGAATAGTATCTGTAATGATATACGCATACCATATTGTTGCATTATATATTGGTAGGCTGTTAGGAAGTAGAATGTATTATCTGGCTATCAAATCCATTAAATATCTATAGCTCTACAGAGACCTGTGCACATCAACACATTAAATCAAGGTAGTATAATGGAAAAATTGGGTTTCTTCCCCACCACCAGTCTAAAAAAAAATTGCAAAATGGATTGTGAAGGGTATATCAAAACCACCCATAAATGACTTGGGTAGGATATTGCTTTAAGCTGCTTTTATTCAAATTATTCAATAATTACCTGTCCAAATGAGCCTTTGCCTATTAAAGAATCAATTTCATAACGATCCATCCATTTTTCCCCATTTTTCACAATGTAGTCATAGTTGTCATCATCGTATCCATCATTATAAACCTTCCGCTCTTTTTTGTGACTAGAATCATCTCCTTGTCCCTGTTGATGTCGTCGCTTCTTTTTTGCATAGTAAACCTGAGATTAGGAAATGCAATTATTGCATAGCCAGTTTGTATCATACACTATTGCAAAAGAGATTGAAATGGTGATAATTTAATTGGTAATAAAATGATGATTAAAAATCAAATAGTGATATTAATCATTAGATGGTTACAGTTTTATTTTACAGCATAATTTATTCAGTTAAAAAGGACCTACACAAGAGTATGAATATTGTTCAGTAGCCTTTGACCAACTGCTATAAAAGCAAATCTGGAGCTGCTGAAACGTAACAGCTTCATACAAGTTCAGTAAATCAAAGACGCTTGAAGCACAAAACTTGCAAAAGCAGACATAATTTTAAAAGGTACAAAGAAATATATGCATTCATAGTTCAACCCAGGGGTTCCCAA